>VUQR01004540.1:7753-20805 GCA_015108515.1 Hemichromis elongatus
CTCTCTCTTTTTTTCTTTACACACACACACACACACACACACACACACACACACACACACACACACACACACACACACACACACATATATATATATATATGTGACCTCTTACTATTTCTAAACAGAAAAATCCAGTCAAATACTATACGTTTTCTTTCTAGGATTAGTTTTTCATTATAAACAGGACTTTATTGGACAAAAACGTACCTGCCAATCTCCGAGCAAATCTGTGAGTCTGCGGCCACCGCCGCTCGCTTGAAGCTGCCGCTGGAACATCTTCCGTCCAGAAACGTGGTGAAGCACAGGCACAAGAGCGTAACGATGCAAATAAAACCGATCAAAATAAAGCACCACAACACCCAGGGCTTATATTTGGCCATTTTTACTTTCTAAGAGTTAAACTTTGCGCCGAAGGAACTTGTTCTTGCTGCCACTTACTGTGCGCGCACGCGTTCACTGAGTTCTCGCCAATGATCCAAACGTGGATTACTTCCCTCCCTGCCTCCAACAGCCTCCTTTATGAAATGGCTAAACTGAAACTAAGGATAGGATCGGATGAGTAGTGCAATGACTATACCATAACTAAACCTCAAGTGTCCTTCTTATGTCATGTTAAAATCTCAAGAGAGACTTCAAGGTGATTCCCATTTGACTCAATGTCGATAAACCTAAAGATGTGTCATTTACATGAAATTTGTACCCTCTCACTATCTAAAGCTTCCCCCTCTGACCCTCAGTGTGTGAAAAAGTAGTTTCCTGCTGTAAGATATCCACACTGCTTGATGTGAACTCTGTGTCAGCGACCCAGCAGAGACACTGAGGTATTTAAAGAGAGAAATCGCAGATGCCGAACTCCTCCACATAAAGACAACAGCAGGCTCCCGCTTCTTATTTTAATTTCGCCATCTTAACTGACCTCTGGTTGGTAAGACGTAAAATAAATCACTGTAAGACAAATTAAACAGCAACACTGAACAACTCCGGGGACCTATTTTATTTTTCATGGTTTTACGCACGAGGAGACAAAAAGAAAAGTGATCCCAGGGGCGCACAGACTGTGAGACAGGAAATAGGACAGACTGATTTACATTTCTGATTCCCCTCATCGTGTGAGATGTAACGTCTCACACGATAGTATCTCAGTTGATTATGGAGTTTAAAAGATAAATAATTTTAATTAAAAAAAAATCACTTGGAACTTGTTCTTGTTTTTATTTTCATTGCGTAAACACTAGACAGTTTTCGATGTTTTATTGTCTTTTTATTGATTTCATTTTATTATAGGTGTCTGCAATAGTTCTCATGTAAACAGAACTAGGAAGTAAGTAGAAATACTTCATTACTCTAGATAAGTAGAATTTTCAGGTTTCTGTATTCAAGTATTGGTTTTTAAGACAACTTTTTGCTTTTGCTCCCTACATTTTACACAAATATGCGGACTTTTGACTTTTTATATATTTTTCTTTATTATTTTATTAATGTAGCGCAAGGTTCAATAACATTTGAACATAATGGTTAGTTGAATTTAACTTCAAAGAGCTACTTTTCAATTACTTATTTTGAGTACATTTTATAGCCTGTACTTTTTACTTTTACTTAAGTAAGGAAAGTCTGTACTATAAGTTAAAATAAATAAAATGAAAGTAAAAAAACAAGCTGAAAAAGAAAGGAAAAACAAACAAACAAAACGATCAACGCACAGAGCAGAGTGTATTGCAGTCCACTAAAAACACAGGATGAAATCCTAAACTCACTTCCACTTGATAACACTGGCATGGGAATGGGTAGAGTTGGTTGTTTTGAGCCTGAGGCTGGGGGCTGGAGCAGAGATAGAGAAAAACAGTCGCACAGAGACAGACCAAAAGATTTCATTCAGGAGGTTAGAGACAGAAAGTGAGAGGAGAGAAGACAGAGTTCTGTGTGCTGATGTCTGCAGCACGATTGCAGCCTTCTTTTTAAATTGGCCATCTTCCACTGATGTAAGATGGCCCAGAGAGATACAATAATCTTTTATTTGGTGAATGTGTTAAAAAGTTATACATACTGAAGGAAAATGAAGCTCAAGGGTCACCAGAGCAGACAGAACTATACAAATAGACAGGATGGATCTCCAGGTTGGGAAGCTCTGCTCTCACATCAACACACCTGTTTTCAACTCCTTACGTGAGAGAGAGCAAAGTGAGAGAGAAGTGAGCTCTGCAGTGAGAGCCTGACCTGCTGCTCCAGTCTGGGAATCAGTAACTCATGGTGAGTCACCAGTAGGCTTTCTGACTTCAACACTGAAACCTTTAATTATGTGTGTAAAATAATATGTATTTTCCCCAAGCCCATTCACATCAATTTCCAGTAAATGCCCACTTAGAGGTTTTTCAAATTATTTGCAGAGCTAGGTGTAAAAACACATTTCTTACATTTCGCAAGTGTCCAACAGCAATACTGTCCATGATTTCCACTTTTACCAATAAATGTCTTTAAAAACATTTAAAGTGATATGTCAAGAAAAATCGACATACACTATATTGCCCAAAATATTCACTCGTCCATCCAAATAAGTGATTTCAGGTGTTCCAATCACTTCCACTGCCACAGGGGCACAAAATGAAGCACATATGCAGACTGCTTCTACAAAAAGTTGTGAAAAAATGGGTCGCTCTCAGGAACTCAGTGAATTCCAGCGTAATACAATGAAAGGGATTGGGAATGACAGCAACTGAGTGGGAGGGTATGCCATTTAAAATTAGTCAGAGGATGTTGAGGCACATAATGAGGTCACCAACTTTCTGCAGAGTCAATTGCTACAAACCTCCAAACTTTAATGTGGCCGTCAGATCCGCTCAAAAATAGTGTGTGGAGAGCTTCATTGAACAGGCGTCCATGGCTGCATACAAGCCTTACATAACCAAATGCAGTGCAGAGTGTTGGATGCAATGGTGTAAAGCAGGGGTGTTGAGCTCCAGGCCTCGAGGGCCGGTATCGTGCAGGTTTTAGATCTCACCCGGGGTCAACGTACCTGAATCAAATTATTAGTTCATTACCAGGCCTCTGGAGAACTTCAAGACATGTTGAGAAGATAATTTAGCCATTTAAATCAGCTGTGTTGGATCAAGGACACATCTAAAACCTGCAGGACACCGGCCCTCGAGGCCTGGAGTTTGACACCTGTGGTGTAAAGCATGCTACCGCTGGACTCTAGAGAAGTGGAGATGCATTCTCTGCAGTGATGAATCATGCTTCTCTGTCCTGCAATCCAATGAATGAGTCTGGGTTTGGCGGTGGCCAGGTGAGTGGTACTTGTCTGGCTGACTTGTGCCAAGTGTCAAGTTTAGTGGAGGGGGGGATTATGGTGTTGCTTGTTTTTCAGGAGTTGGGCTTGACCTCTTAGCTCCAGTGAAAGGAACTCTTACTGCTTCAGCATCCCAAGAGATTTTGGACAATGTAATGCTCTTAACTTTGTGCAAACAGTTTGGGGATGGCCTCATCCTATTCCAGCGTGCACACCACTGCACAAACAGAGTCCCTAAAGACATGAATGAGTGCATTAGTTGTGGGATAACTTGACTAGCCTGCACAAAGTCCTGACCTCAATCTTATCTAATTCAACCTTTGTAATGAATTAGAGTGGAAACTATGAACCAGGTCTTCTTGTTTAACATCATTGTCTGGCCTCACAAATAGACTTCTCTAAGAATGGTCAAAAACCCCTAACAACCTCCTAAACCCTTTAGAAAGCCTTCCCAGAAGAGTCAGAGCTGTTTGTCAGGGGTGGGCTGACATCATATAAAACTCTGTGGATTAAGAATGGGGTATTACTCAAGTTCATAATCATGTAAAAGCAGACAAGCAAATACTTTTGGAAATATAGTGCACCTTTTATTTTTTTCCTGCAGTAGGCTAAACTTGTGGCAACGACAGAAACTCATTGCTCACTGGGCTGAGACAGAAACTGACACACAATCAACAAGATAACATGAATTAACATTTACTGTCATTTCACTTTGACAGTTGAAGCTCTGAATGTTGTCTTTCTTTATTTATGCGTAGCTGCCCATTCAAACTCCAAAACATCTTAAGGTTTTTTTTATCCTCTTTTTGAAATGTTGTAGAGGTGCACCACAGCTAGCCCGCAGCAAAAGTGAATCAGAAATATCACAGCCAAGTCTTTGAAAGTGAAAGAAAATGAGTGATGAAATGTGATGAATTCTTAGCTTCTCACACGGTTCCTGAGCGTGATCATCATTCTACAGAAAAGCCAGGTAAACAGGAATTTCTTTGTTTATATTTTCGCTGTTTCAGCACATGAAATGACCAGATGGCCAGTCTGTTCTTAAGCTGTGGAAAAGTGGAAAAAACCCAGACGGGCAACATGTGGTCTGTCCAGCATCCCAGACAGTCTATTTACAAACCTGATGCATGAAGCTCCAGCCTGGATCACTGCATGTCTACCTTGCAGGCCACCGCAGCAGCAGCGAGGAACAGGACTGGATTTCTTCCTCTGTGCCGAGCAGACCTGGTAATCTACCAAACGACCATATGCTCAGCTTGATAATCCATGAGATAACTGCACATGATCCCTCTGCGGATGGAACAGGCAAAGTCATGTGATATATTTGAAGTAGTACACATAAATAAAGGTATGGAACCTTGTTTCTGTCACTGAAAAATAACCAAAGAAAGTTTTTTTTGTTACCACCCAGGTTATTACCTCAAAATTTTGACTTACTAACTCAAACTTCTTACAAAATAACTCAAGACTGAGGAAATGACTTTATCTCAAGTTATTAAGTTGAAATTTTTAGATAGTAACCCAAAGGTTTTGACTTAGCGCTGCTAGGTAATTTTTTTTTTCCAGTGACAGAGACAAGGTTCCATATAAAGGTGTCTTTGTATATTGTTTAGTATTGTCATATTTTACAAGACAGTTATCAGACCGGTTTTTGAGATTTTTTTCCTGCGCAGTCCTATTGTTAGCTCTGCTTCCTTCTTTAGACTCGCAGTATCAGTAAACTTAGGCCTCAGTTACAGTTGCACCATACACACTCAAACACCATATTTACAGAAACTGCGACATAAATGTGTAATTATGGTCAGCTTTGTGTCTGAGTCGATAGTGTTACTGTAAAGTGAAGAAGATGAGCCAACAATGGAATGAGGGCTGGTGTGTTCAGGGATACAATAACCTGAAGTCAGATCTGGAGTCAGATAACAGGAAACAAAAACGCTGCACACCAGAGTATAATAAAAATTATGGCAAGATGGTCACCAGATTCCACTATTTTAGTGACCTCAGGTGAGACAGTCACTCATTAAGGCTCTAAATTAAAAAAAATCTGACAACGAACGTCACCGTCTTGGGCGTTGACTCTCAGGTGGGGCAAATTCACAAGAGCCATGAGTCCAAAAGCAAGAGAGAGTGTGTTTGCTCCTGCTTTTGGATTAGCATTGTCATAAACATGAACTTAAATCCAATGTTAGCTCAGTAACCTTCCTCAGAAATCTTCTGTCATCTGCAATCTTCACTCACTCCACCTCAGCTTGGGAACAGCAAACAGAAAGGACCAGAGGACACTGATTATTTTACAGTCTTTTTTCGCAACAGCACAGCTTTATTATAATGAGCAGATATTTGTGTGTCTTATATGACACGATCTGAACATTGTATAGTTTGAGAGAGTACTGATATGATTGTGGCTAGGAAAGGGCCAGTTATCATTCAACACAAGGGGGAGATAGTGTGCATGCTTTCAGAGATAAAGCTTCATGCTCCTATGACAGAGTGAATAAAAGATGACATAGTCACACTTTTTCATACATTTCATTTCTTTATTTAGTTTTACATTGTCAGTCAGGCATTAGTTTGGTCACATTCACTTTCATGTTGTTGTTTAGGTGCGGATCTCTTTTTCAGGAAGCATGTCTGTGAACTGTGTTCACAGTGACTCCTGGAAGTCTTCATGACAGGATGATGGCTGTTTTTAATGTTTTTAATCCTGTTTCAGGATCGTGGACATCCAGTACTGATTTTCAGCTATGTCCCCTGTGCACAGATTTTTCCAGGTTCTCTGGATCTTTTGATAATACTGTTTATTGCAGTTGATGGAATATTCAAGGTTTTTTAAAATTTTTCCCACAGTTTGAAGACACAGTTTGCTCTTCGAATCTTTCTTTCTGAGAAACTCTGAGAAACATGTTACTGACCTGATGTCAATTAACCTAAATGTTCCTCCAGCTGTTTCTTCTTATTACAACATTACAGTCTTTTGTTTTCAACTTTTGAGACTTGTTGCTGCAATCACATTTCAAATGAGCTTTTAGCTATTTTGTTAAATTCACAAAGTAGTAAAATGTCTCATTTAACATGTTTTAAATGTTTTACATCCCAACTTCTTTGGGATTGGTGTTTTAGATTTACAATACATTTTCATAATTAGGAAAAGCACATATGATTGCACATTAATCCAGTTTAGCAGTAATTTCTAGTGTTAAACATTAAAGCATTTGGACTGTGCTATGTGCACAACAGCAGTAATCAACAGTAATGCGCCGCCAAGAAACAAAACCACATGCATGTTAAAAGTTCTCTTAGGTCACGTTGGCTTTGTTATAACCACAAACGTAATAAAATCTGAGTCGGGTTTGAGTGCCTACAGCGCTGAAAAGGAGCTGAATCACTTTATTTTCAGCTGCACTCCAGTAATTATTCTTTACAAAATGCAAATTAGTGTGTCATGATTTCCACTTATGTAAGCACACAGAGATGGTGTATGAAGGATATCATACTGTAGGTCGCTGTGTTCCTATAAATAGCTCGTGGTTATTATTATGTCCTTGATGCGTCATAACTACCCCCATCTCCCAAATTCACCATGCCAGCCTCTAGTCAATCACACCCACCATCATCACCCCTGCACCTTCATAGCTTTTAGTTCAAGGGATAGTTTTTTTCCCCCAATCATCCTATTGCAGAGTCTTACTTTTTCTTCTCCAGGAGAGAATTAGCATCACTTTTCTTAATGTCTTAATGCACTAGAGTGCACTTATGAGCTGGCAGATGAAAACTAAAATAGATGTTTTCTTCTATTCAGGCAGCTACATTTCTTTGGGAACTAGACAGGATGAAATAAAACAGAGGAGCATGGAAAAAGATGCACAAGCACATTCAAGATCACTTGGAGTGCGCTCTGAATTCGCAGCTATTGCATAACTCCAAAAATATCTGTTTCTTTTAAGCCAACGTGTTTATGCAACTATGCTTTGCTGCAGTTCGCAGCTAAAGCACTAACATGCAAAATGATACTGATGAAACATCGCCATTTGCTACGCTCCTGCCAAAGCAATAAAATAAATATGAAAGGCATGAAGTCGAGAAACATTAGATGTTGTTGTTTTTAGGTCTGAATACTTTTATGCAGTGAAACCATTCATTTTTTATTCTTTTCCAATGTTCCATTTTATGGAACCATAAAATGTTCACATTTCACTGAACTGCTGCTACAGTTTGTGCATTTTTTTTATATTTAATTTGTTAAAAAAAAAAGCCCCATAGTTTGTTTATGGTTTATCTCATTTTCACCTTCAGAGCAAAAACAGCTTGCTGAGCGTGCTAACTGAAAAACTGATTGAACTGCACCAATCCTCCATTTACTGTAATGAAACTGTTTTCAGAGTGGGTGGAAATTAAGCAGTTTAAGCTAAAAAAGAAAGAAAGAAAAAAGGCATTAACACCTCCCTCATACAGTTGTGTCTGACTGGAAATGAGCACACAAGCACCTCCACATGTCCTTATACCCACTCACCCAACTAGTAATTTCAAGGAAACTGCAAATCTGTGTTTGATGGTAAAATTCATGAAAACCAGATGTCAGATGTTATGAATTATTGTTAGTATGCGGTTAAAAAGACTGCAAACTCCAAACTAGTACTATTCAAAGATCAAAGCTGCCCAAAAAAGCTGGTCAAAATTTCCAGTGAGGTCAGGAAGAGTGTGCTTATTTCCTGTTGTTCATCCTGCCTCCAAAATCACCTGATATTCAGTGCAAGGTTCTGGAAATATCTCTGGAAAGTAAAATGTAACTGTGCCAGGTAAATTCTTATTATGAACTAAATTTGTCGTGTCAGGTTTCTTTAAGCCTGTATACCACCACTGATCATCAATAAAGCCACTGATGTTTAGTGGTTTGGTGTTTTTGTCAATCCAAATGTTCTCAAGACCTCCTCTAAAGCAGCACTGCTTGGCTATTGCTAACAGACTGAAAAAAAAATACAACTGCACTCCACCTTGGTATGAATTACCTAGTCACATACTTTCAGATGGGATTCAGTTTATGAGTGAAAAGGGAAACCAAATATGTTGGCACTGTGAACTACTTTTTATACAAGTGCAAGCATGACTTTGGCTAGTTTTCTGAAGCTGGAAAGTCTTAATTATGGTTAGGTTTAAACTGCCGTTGGGGTTCAGTCCGAACCTGGGGCATTATTTCTGAGGTTAATCTTCTGATGCAGACCTGATATACTTATACTATAAGAAATAGTAAAATGTCCCAACTTTCAAGATAAATATTGCAAAGTAGCTCACAAAAAAAAGGTAAAACAATAAAACAAAAATTTAAACTTACTTTTATCCAAAACTGTTTAACCTGATGAGCTTTTAGCTGATTTTTAACTTAAACTTCAGAAGTAGAACAGATTTCTACTTTTCCATTTGTGTCGCTAATTCTAGTTTAGTTTTAGTGCCAGAAACAGGATAACTAATGTTCTTTTTAAGCAGTCTGCCAGAAATGCATAAGTAAAACAGACACAAACAAACGCAGTTTATATTAGTGATGTTGTTTATGAAATAAGTCACTTGTGGTGAACTAAACTATTCCAGGAACTAAACATCTACCTCATCAGATGTATGACTGAGCATCTTGTTCTCATGCTGACTGTGTTTAGTGATTTAATGAGCAAGAGTCTGCTGTTGCCAAGCAAGAAAGAAAGTAAAAGCATTTGGCTGCAATAACCAGATAATTAATTGGAAGCATATGTAGGAGGGAACAAGCTTTGAGAATGACCAAGCCTGTCAGTAGATGGGTGAACAAGAGACTCGCACTGACCGCCTTCCTCTTATGACTGAAAGAGAAGCTTGTTCCTGGTCTACTATTTGACTTTAACAAAGTGTCTTTTTCAAAATGCACATGACCCAAAGTTATCAACAGTGGCAGGACTATGACTCAGTAGTTAGCACTATTGCCTCACAGCAAGGACTGTACATGCTCTCTTCATGCTTTATAAAAAATAAAAGCTTAATTTGCCTTCAGTGTTCCCTTGACCAAAGCACAAAGCTGAGTCCCTGAGCTGTGTGTGGGGGCAGCTGTGTGTGTGGACAATATGCACAGCTCTTAATGCTTATAATGGCTTAAAGGCAGAAAACACATTTCCTATGGGGTTTATTAAAGGATAATTAACTAACTTTAGTGAGTGGTAAGGCTTGAGGGAAATATGACATCATGCGCTCAACATCCTCTTTGTTAGACACACCTTGCTGGTACTAGGCTGAACCCGCTTTTGCCTTCAATTCTTCATGGCACAGATTCAAGACGCTGAAAGCATTCCGATGAGATTTTGGTCCATATCGATGTGACGGCATCATGCAGCTGCTGTAGAGCTGTCAGCTGCACATGAGGCTCTCACGCTCCCATGTTCTACTGGATTGATATCTGGTGACCGTGGAGGTCATTTGAGTACAGTGAACTCATTGTCATGTTAAAAAAAACATGACATTTGAGCTTTGTGTCATGGTGCATTATACTGCTGAAAGGGCCATCAGAATATGGGTACAGATGGTCATAAATGGACGAACACAGTCAGTAACAATACTCCAATAGGCCGTGGCATTTAAACGCTGCTTAGTTGGAGGTAAAAGTGTGCTATGAAAATATCCCCCACATCACTAGGCCACCATTAGCAGACTGACTTGTTGATACAAGGCAGGTTGGATACATGCTTTCATGTTTCTCATGCCAATGAGACCAATTTTCTATTCCCAAGTAGAATTTTTCTCTCACATTGGCTTCTATTCATTGGCTCAAACAGATGCCAAACACACGCTGCAAACTGGATATAAAACAGAGGAAACATGCTTCAATCGTCTGCTAAGATGGGCTTGAGTAGAATTAAATGAGGAATGATTTAAATATTTTCTGACAAGTAATGACAATGGAGTCTGATGAACAGTTCGGACTCACATAATTGGAGACTAAGTATTGGAATTTCAGGAGCGGGGTCACGCCTCCAAACACTCGGTTTTCATCTATATATGTTCCCCCAGTTCTACAAGCTGTTCATTCTTGTTTACGTGCCCCACCCTACCTCCCCTTTTCAATTCTTTAACTTATTCACTTCTATTTAGTACTGCCAGTAATCTGCCAGGCCCGGGAGCCGCCGCCAGTCCCCTTCAAAGCCTTTCCCAAACTGCAGCTCAATTCATGTCCAAGCCATTCACCTTTATCTACTGAAACGCTGTCAAACCTAAATAGAGGATATGGACCCAGCTAGTGAATTCCTCCTTAAAAATGACTTTGAGTTTTATCACATATCAGTTTCCAGGTTCTAGGAGGCTCCCTGATGTCCCCGATTGTATTGTTTTAATGTTGATATTACATTTCCTTGGGCTGCTTCCCGGATGAAACGTTTTGATGATTCAGATCAAGGAACTCTTTGTTTGTATTGTAGGCCCCAAGCTGCAGTTTGATGAATTATTTACCCAGCTGATTAATCTTTCAGTAATATGAAAATGCGCCAAGGGGTGATGTTAATGAGGATGCCTGATGTGATCACATGGAATAAGGGGGAACAATTTAGGGGGAAAGAAATCCTTTTAAATATGTTGGGAAAAGTATAGTTGGATTTTTTTTTACTACAGAGGATGCAGTATGACTATTATTCCATTTAGAAATTCATTTTGTCTGTTAATTTCTTGACTTTCTAAACGTTATTTCAATTTCAATTTTGAATTTATTTATTTAAAAGGGACAGTGTATATTAATGAACATATCGATGTAAATTTTCCTGAGTTTTCCTCTGTGTTGCCTGACAGTCCCCATATCTATTTGGCAAACAGATACAGGGTTTTTAACAAGTGTTTGTGCCTTTCTTATTAGTTTACATTTTTGTCACACGCACAGACTTTTAATCAAAACAAATTTGAAATGCAGTTTTTTATTGATTTCACTTAATAAGGGAAAATAGCTATCCAAACCTACCTGGGCCTGTGTGGAAAAGTAATTCTCCTCTTTTTAAATCATGAATAAGCTGTGATTAATCACATTTTTTCTAAAGCTGACTTCAACTTCACCAGCCAGGCCTGAGTATGCACAGACCTGTTGAATCAATAAATCACTTAAATCAAAGCTGTCTGACAAAGTGAAGCAGGCTAAAAGACAAAAAGAAACTGCGAGGACAGATGAGAAACAAAGTAATTTACATCCATCAGTCTGGATAGGTTTACAAAGCCATTTCTAAGGCTTCGGGTTCACTCCAGTGAACCACAGTGAGAGCCTTTATCCACAAATGGAGAAAACTTGGAGTGGTGGTGAACCTTCCTAGGAGTGTCCTGCCTACCAAGCTTACTCCAAGAGCACATCAACAACTCATCCAGGAGGTCACAAAAGAACTCTCATTTTCCTCAGTTAAGGTCAGTGACCATGATTCAACATTAAGAATGTGACTTAGCAAAAATAGCACCTATGAGTGAGTTTAAACGTCATAATGATCCCATACACTTTGAGAAAATATTCCTGAAATGATGAGACAAAAGTTGAAATGAAAATGAGTCTTTTTACATCTGCGTAAAACTAACAAAGTATTTCATAAATAAATCATCACATCAATAGTCAAACATAATGGTGGTGGTAGTACCCTGGAGCTCAAATACACTTGAGTTATGCAGCAGAAAAACCAGCCAAAACATGGAAGCAAGCCGGCTTCTTAAAAAAAAAAGCTAAAATAAAAAAAAAAGAAGAAGATTTTGATGTGCCCTGGTCAAAGTGCAAGGTATGGTCGAAAACCCTCCAATATGGCAGATTTAAAAGTTATTCAAAGAAGAATGAGCCCAATTTCCTCCACAGTGATACCAGTCATCACCAACACTTGACTGCAGTTCTTGCTTTTTGGATAACCTTTTAACATGCAAAAACAAAGAACATGGGAAAAATACTTTGTGACTGTGCATCTAATTCTCAATGTTTATTTACATGCTAGCTATAAAGCTTCATAACTACAATGAGATTTATTTTGGAAAAGAGTGCTACTCTCATGTGCTTTCACCAAAAAATGATAGAATATTATGAATACTAGAATATTATGAATGTATATAATTATGAATTTGCAGTTTATAAACATAGAGCAGCAGCTGTGTGCACTGCAGCCCTTGCCATGAAGTTTGGTCATCTGACCCCTGTGAGAGCTGATGCTGGACTCCATTGGGTTGGGTTGGGGCGGAATATATAAAAATAGAAAAGTGACGTGCTCTTAAAAAGTCTAAAAAACACATAATTTTGCTTTTATGTAACTTCAGCAATGTACTTCAAAGGTCATCTTTTAGAATGATTTCTTTTTTATTTGTGATGTTATCTCTGTGTTGCAGTATGTGTATATTTTTGTTTTTCTGCTGCACATCTTACCCTCCTGTTTTGGACAATAAATGGGCCATATTGCAGCCTGAGGCCTGAATGTCCCCTGCTGCAGCTCAGCATCTACAGAAGGGGAGAGCAAAAAGGAGCAGGAGGGGGTAAGATGAAAGTAACAGTATTTACACCTCTTCCAGAAATGCTCTGATAGGAATGCTCCTAAAACTTAAGCTCATGCATCAGAGTGTCATCTCACTGCCATCCAAAGATGCTGCTGATTTTTACAGAACCACATAATAATGGCTCAGCACACAGTGACATTGATTAGCGCTTGCTAAGATGCACAGTTGCAATGAAAATGTATCAGAGGAGTTAAAGTGAGCCCATGTTGAAGTGTGTGTGTGTGTGTGTGTGGGGGGGGGGGGGGGGGGGGGGGGGGGAGGTAGG
>VUQR01004540.1:29775-49441 GCA_015108515.1 Hemichromis elongatus
AACTCTGTAAAGTCGCTTAAAATTTTCACCAAGAAGGTAAGGTCCGCTTTGAGGTTTTTCATTCTCCTTGAATCCCCTCCTTCCTGGTGCATGTTTGTCCCCAACCTGACTGATGGTTATTTGACTGGATCTGCACTGACTGAGCCGTCGTACTGTTAGATATTTCACTTTCAGGCTGTGTGAAGAATAGTGGCAGAATATTTTAAGATGAAAGCTCATCTCTTGTGTACTTTTAGCCAAATCAGGGGCTTTTATCTTTGATCTTTAAAACTCAGTCTGGATTTACACTTTGACAATTTTAAGGACTTCAGAAAGATTTCTCTTTTCTTATCAGTGCATATATTCACATAGAGGTTCAAGGGGTTGGTCAGTCCTCTCGCTTGACCTGTCGACTGCATCTGTGAATTAGGATCATGTCGCTGAATCTTAAGGTCAGTCAGGCTGCGCACCAGCTTATCAGCCAGTTGAAGATGCTACCTTGTTGAACAGCACCTGCAGGATGCGATCAGGCAGTCGAAATGTTGCAAACAGGTGTGCTGTTTTCACTATGTCGGGTGCTGTTAGCTCACTGGCTCAGAGTCTTTGGGCTTATTAATACATCTAATTTTGCATTACATCTTTCACGTATCAGCGTATGCTTGAATAGACTCTCAGTGTAGCAGGGAGACAGACCCATGAATAGAATTTCCTTTATTGCGCCAGCTGCACATCCTTGAGGAAGAACAATATGACAAGCAACTGTTGATGCCATCTGTGCAAAAATGGGTTGGAGTGCTGAAGAAGTTCTTGCTTGACTTCAGCGTTTCTTTGACGTCTTTTCAGATTTTTCGTTGATCTTGTATGTGCGTGTGTGCGTGTGTATGTGTGTTTTCTTTTTTAGTTATATAACAGCTAGCGCATGTATTCATAGTACTTTTCTGGCACGATATACCCACAGACAGCCCCGCTCCATGCATCACTTGGTCAGATTACCCAGTGGGCATCCGCTCCTGTGGTGAAAACTGTAGGAATGCACGAACCGGCAGTAGGACTGATATGATAACAGATGGAGTGTGAAGGTCATTTGTAGAGCGCATAATATTGTGTGTTTGTCCATATTGCACAAACATGCAAAGTAATTTTTCATTGCATATGCATGCAGATGTCTTGTGTTTATAGTATAAAGCATCTGAATGTTGTACAAGTTCATGTCAGAAAGATTTAAAACAGCAGCGAAATGGTCCCCTGGTAACTTGCTGTGATGTAACGTCTACTTCTCCACCTTTTAGCTTTAAATTAATCCATTGATTTGGATGTTAAAGTGCAGCAATTAAAAACTGGACCAATGTGACATATTTTATAAGAAATGTTGTGCATTAAATTTAATTATTATCTCACTCGACCAAAATGCACATTAGGCTCTGTTTTTTAAATAGCAATCTGAGCTGTGTTGGTCTGCAGTTGGACCTTCTGGACCTTATTTGGCTTTTTGATAAAAAAAAAAGAAACTGTTTTAATTAACTTGTAGCCCTCTTGGTAATGCAATGACTGATGCGAGAGAACAACATTCGCCCCCTGGTTGATTGGCTAATTGGTGATTATAATTAAATGGCTGGTTGAACTTCAGCATCACCTTCAGGAAGATTGTTTTATAATGTGCACAAAAAAAAAAACCCCAAAATGAAACAACCCTCCCCCCCACAAAACTAGCCACTTATGGGCAATTTTAGGTAACAATCAAAGCAAATAGTGCTGTAGCTGATGTGCATGAACTCACTAGGTAACGCTCTAAATACCCTTATTTGACCTCATGCGGAAATAAAAGAAAACCCTACTACTGCTTACAGATTTGCAGTCTCAAAAAAATTGTGTCAGTCAAAAGCACAAACTTATAGAAATTTTTTTTAAGAGATACTTTGATTTGAGTAGAGTGTGGGTCTTATTCGGATAGTTCTGGCCATTGCTTAGATAATATTGCACTCTCCATTTTCTGTGATAAGATTTGGGGAGCAATCATGCAACCGCTTTCTACTACTATTATTATAATTCATCCCTGTTGAGAAAAAACAATAATCAGAGGTAAGTGTGACCAGTGTGTGGAGTTGGACTTGTTGTTTCCTCACATCTCAGCAGGGTGAGTGTAGTATTATTAAAATGACTGGAAACAATGGCCAAAGCTACGAAAAGTCAAAACACAATGTGTAATGAATGAAAATGATCACAATAAACTGTGTAGATGAGGACCATTAAATATGATAGGCACTACTTACATTAGGCTGTTGCTTTGTGACATGAAAAGAGGCCTGCATTCTGCTCTGCAGTGTTCTGCTTGCAGGATGGTTTCTGCCAGATGGATTTATACGTAGATGGCATCAGTTGCTCTGTCACTATATTTTATACCCTCTTATCTGCCGCTGCGCTCCTTTCCTCTGTCATGACTCACCTGACTCCACTCTTTCCAATGACTGACAGACATATGTCTGTCATCTATGATCCTCTTCTGAACCCTCCCTCCTTCCCATCTTCACGTTGGCTCCTTGTTGAAACGATGCCTCAACAAACTGAGTCACACTCTCTACCCCTGTCTTTGCCTCTTCATCCATATCCGGCTACCCACCGGATGCTTCTTCAGGACCAGAAGAAGAACTACAAAGCAGTGCAATCCTGTGAGGAGGGGGGATCTGGGGGGGCCTATCTTGAGCCACTAGTAGCCCTGGCCCAGAACGGAGCCAACATGCACAACGTACTGGGGCCTGCATGCATCTTTCTACGCAAGGGCTTCGCTGAGAGCCGGCAGGCTGTACGTAAGTCCAGAAAATATCATGTGCATGCATGCCAAGAGAGATTATAGCACACAATACAGTACATGCACAATAACCAAATCCCATCATGAATGTGTGTAGCAATCACCTTCTACTGTAATGTCAGCACTTCCTGCATGTTTCGACAAGTGGTCGGGCTTAGAAGAAGGTTTGTTGAGAATTTAAGTTGAATGCTGAAAGGGCGTCTGAGCATCTGTTATGCATGAGGACGGATGCATTTCGTAGCTGGATGGAGGATTATTAGGACAGGTTATGGCGGCATCAGAAATGCTACTCACATGGTGATTATTTCTCTTCATCTATTTCCAGCAGCTGACAACACGACTCAAGGTCTTGTTATTAAAGCCAGGAGCAATGCTGAAATCCTCAGTGCGGGCGACTCTTCTGATGATGAGTTCTCATATGGGACTTCTTAAAGGATACAGGGGTCGAGACTGAGTTATTCTAATTCAATGGCCTGACATATATTATTTTGTATTAAAATCTTCTTTCAGTCTCTGCATCTACCTTTTCATAAAAACTAACAATTTTCACACATTGCACACATGCCTGTGCTAAAGATACAGTAAATTGCTCTGATTCCTTTCTGCTGCAACAAAGGCCATGTGTTTTGTTTCTTTTTTTTTCACTTTGATCCCACTGCCTAATTATAAATAGAAGACTCTCAATGTTTTATTAACTGTGTGATCCCACTAATAATTTCTTTCTCTCTATAGCTGGCGTGAAAACTGAAAGCTCTTGGCACTCTGTGCCACTGTAGTTGCCAATTTATTTTCTTACAGCGTCATTTTGTATGAAGGAATGCTGGGAATTGTCCTGAATTTTTAAGATATCAGCAGTATTTGGATACTAACTTTGCAATATGATTCCCCACAGGATCGAGAGCTGAGGCCAGAAGAAATGGATGGTATGCTATTTTGTTAATAAAATAAAGAATGAATTTTACAGTATTCTGAAGTAGTTTTCAACACGTCTTTGTCACATTCACACTTAAACTCACTTGGTCTCAGAGCTGCGCGAGGCCTTCAAGGAGTTTGACAAAGACAAAGATGGGTTCATTGGCTGTAAAGACCTGGGGAACTGCATGAGAACTATGGGATACATGCCAACAGAGATGGAGCTAATAGAACTGAGCCAGCAGATCAACATGAACTGTAAGTTAGAAGTGTGCCTGTGTGCTTGATTCACTGCCAAATATGCATAAAAATTGAAAGAGACATTTCACCCTAATATGCATTCACTTCTTTTATCCTGTAGCGCTGCTTATCCATCTAGATTGTTCTGATAGGATCTGCCCAATTTTGGACAGATTGGCTGTAGTGTTATCAGTCTTCTCTTTTATGCAATGTAACCAAATGCACTCACCTTATGGTGAATGTAAACTAAACGTGACACTCAGCTTGTGTGTTCTGGCTACAAGGTTTGCACAGCCTTCAGGAAATCACAACCTGATTACGCAAACCTTTATTTGAAAGGTTGACATTTGACATCCTAGCACTCTTCGCAAAAAGAATCAGCAAATTTCAACTCATGAAATACCAACTTCAGTGGTCTCTGGTCGTCACTGTATAGTGCCATCTAATACCACTATATTAAAGGGAAAATAAATACCTTTACAGCCAAAGAAGAAACATTAAAGATGAACAAATAGTGCTAACTGCCAGGAGTTTGGGGGTAAACTGTCTCTTTAAAATTGGAGTTTAGTCTGCACCATTACTAATCATCTGATAGTATTGAAATGAAGAAAAAGAAAAGTCAGTCTGCCAGTTTTTGCCTATAAAAACTGACATTTTATCCATCAGTGGGAGGACATGTTGACTTTGAAGACTTTGTTGAACTCATGGGGCCCAAACTTCTGGCTGAAACAGCAGACATGATAGGGGTGAAGGAGCTGAGGGATGCCTTCAAAGAGGTAAGCAAAGGCAGCGTTATGATAAAAAAATATATATTGATTTACAAACTTAATGTATTAAAGTTTTACATTGCAAACAAGAACAGAAACAATCATTTGGATGCTTTGAATGTGCAAGCTTAGCAATAAATGAAATGCCATATTTTCATTTAATCCCAATAAATATTTTTTGGTTTTAATAATGTGTTTATTTCCCATTTTCAGTTTGATACTAATGGTGACGGCGAGATTAGCACTGCAGAACTCAGAGAAGCCATGAAAAAACTTCTGGGACAGCAGGTACGGAGCTGCTGAGAGATCGCTCTCGTGTCTGTAGCTTTCCATCAGTCACTGTCCATCCTGTCTGCTTTTAAACCTTTGTGCCACTGAAGCTCACACTGTCACCCCAACCTGACTTTTCTAGGTTGGACACAGAGAACTGGAGGAAATATTGCGAGACATAGACATCAACGGAGATGGACATGTAGACTTTGAAGGTATAAACTACTGTGAAGCATGTCTGCGAACACAGTGAAACATTTTTTTTCTGCTTTTGTCCGTCTCTCTCAACCTTTAGACTATCTCTGAAAGACACACACACAGCTATTTCAACTATAAGCAAAATCCCACCATGTGTCTGTCTTATATACCAAAACCATGCTGAGAGTGAGGTGGGGGGATGAAGCAGTAGGTCTGTCTCAGATAATCTCCATGCCAAAGGTTTATGTCACCTCATAGATTACCCACAGAGAGAAAGATGCATACAGCAGGATGCCGGGGGATGAAAATTTGAGGTTGTTTTGCTGTTGTCAGCATTTCAGATTTCTGGGTGAAGATCAGAAAAGAACGTATAAGAAAACGTGAGGCAGGAGAGAACCATCAGTTTGCTAATGAGGCTGATGAGAGAATAAATATGAATACTCAGCACTTGATTATGTGCTTGAGTGCCTCGGTAATTGTTTTATAGCTAAAAATAGATATGGAAGCAAATATAATTGGGCATAAAAACAAATGAGGTTTAGCTTCAGTTCTATTTTGTGGTAGAGACGGTATGAACTAGGGGTCTTTTCAGATCTACATGAAGTCTGAAGTTCAGCTCTGTGTTTGAGGATCCTGTAGTTTTGCTATACATCCAGTGCTTATTTAATATCATGTGCATGCTAGTGAATCAGCTATTATGAATTTTATAAGCCCTGGTAACAGCTGCAGACTGATCCAACCAGATGTGTAGTTTTGCTTTTTGATACCTTTATTAAATTTTAATGGTAACAATAATATAGCATATGCTATTTTTCAGACCATGTTAGCAATAATTGAGCTTTTTTTATATAGCATAGCAAACTGATATCAAGGGTAAATGTGGCATGTGCTGAGCAGTGAGAGGACACAAACACAGAGCTCAGAGAGGCAGAACTCTAATAAACAAGGACTTTTGTTTTGGCTGTTTCAAAGTGCCAAAACAAGTCGAAACACAAGGAAAATAAACAATACAAGATAACACAGAGCATGATAACAGACAACTTGACAAAGGACAGGGGGACACGAGACTATTGATATACACAAAGCTAATCAGGAAGCTGGTGAACAGCCACAGTAAAACAAAGACACACAGAACGTTCATTACTGACTAATAACTCCACAAATTGAAATAATAAATTATAACTACAGTATAACAAAATGCTAGGGACTTATCACACTTACAAACAAATGAAAATAAAAGCTAAACCATAAATACAAGTAAGAACCAAACAGAGATCAGGGAATAAATCCAGGGACATAACAAATACTGACTGTTTAGTTGCTTAACACTCTATCATCTCAGTGATGTAGCTAGTCACCTTAAGCGTATTTGTGTATATAACTGAGCAGCATTTGGCGCTTTACCACTGAAAACAGCTGCCCGCTGCATCTGGAAATGATGCTAATGGAGATGTGAGAGTGGCTCAAAGCATTTTGTTACCCCATAAAGACAATATTTAAAGGCATCACCAAGTTTTGACACATTGTCTTGTTAAGCAGGCCATGAAATATGACAACAAACCACTCAGTTTAAAAAAGACCTTCAAGGGTTCCTCTTATTTAGCTTTTAGTGGAAGAAAAGCTAAAAGTGCTAGTCTGTGTAGCCAAAACAGTTAGGTAAAAAGCACTGAAATGCTAAACATAGCTGTATGAAATCTAGTGATCATTATCTTGTTTCCCACCATGAGCCAAAAAGGTACCCAGCTATCTTCAGACGAACATATTATTACCCTCACAACATCATCAGTACAAAATAAAGGGCAAAAACTGAGTTTCTGTTACGTAAACTCGTGAGCGGATGTGTCATTTGAATTCTTTGTTGACAGAGATAGATTGGCAGTAATAATACCCAAGTTAATGCATGGCCTGGAGCTCAAGTCAGGCTCATTTAGCAGCACATGATCTCTGGTGATATCATTAAGACTTTTTTGTGAAAAAATACAAACAATACAGATATATTCAGCACTTTGACATTCTGGTGCTACTGAGCAGGTGCTTTAACCAGTATCTTCATCAACCATACTGTAGTTCTGCTCAGCTTTGGCCACCACAGGAGGCCACTGCACTGTGTGAATAATATCTCTTTTGTTTAATTTTCAGAATTTGTGCGGATGATGTCTCGGTGAGTTCCTGGCAGAGAGCTAAAAAGACAGCACGGATTCTCTGTTGGGTTTTGGAGGAAAAGAAGCACAAGTAGCACAGAATACTGATGAAGCTTGAACTTCTGAATCTGTCAATGAAGAAGACAGCGAGAAAAAAAAAGAAAAAAGAAAAGAAACAAAAAAACATATCAAACCCTGCCCTGAAACTGCCACGCTGAAGCACAAATGCTGACGACTACAGTCGGGAGCAACACTGTTAAGAATAATATGCTGCTGCTGTTTCCAAGAGCATAAACAAAACCAATGGCTGCATTTCTGACTTTTGCAAAGTAGTTTTTAAAAACATATTTTTCTTTAATGACAACATTTCTAACGTTGATGTGCTTTTTCTTCTGACTCAATGGGTGAAGGGTAAAGCTGTTTTGCTCACCTACAAACTACATGTCATTATACTTTAATAATTGTAGCAATTAAGAAGAAGCAGCAGTATGCCAGCAAACACTCAAACTCATACAGCACATTCCCTTTTTTAAATGTCAAGGGTATCTGAAGCACAAATACAAATGGCAATATAGAAACGTGTTACGTGACCCCCGTCAAAGCAGCGTGTTTGTGTTTTGTGCATACTGTTGTTTCTTTCCACCTTATGCTGTACGTGTGTTATGTCACTGGAGACTATCGTCAAACCCTGATCAAGGCGAGCCAGTATTCGTTCGGTATATGTTATGTAGCACCGATACAGTTCTCATGACTCTAATAACATTATACCTATTTTACTGTGATATATAGACTATACATATATATTTATGTGTGTGTCATTGCCACTGTGCATAAGATACTGACAGACTCTTTCAAATGCAATTTGCTAATCTTGAAGATAGGCCTTATTTTTTATATGTACGGTTTGTTTTGCTATTTCTGAATTACTTCCGCGAGTATATTCAGAATACACAAAACGTGTTTTGACACTGAGAAATCATCCACGTCTGACTGTGCAGGCGTGGGATCAACAAAGAGGTAAACTATAGGTGGCAGAGAGATTCAGTTAGTGCTTTTATTTTTATCAGTGAGCTTTGATAATTGTTAGTTTCTTTGTGAGTTTTGCTGAGTGAACAAAAATATTTCTGAAGTAAAAAAAAAAAAAAATCACACTTGGTGCAACATTTACACTTTTACCTTTAATACCTCAAAATCAGTCAAACGACCAGCCTCACTCACGAACTCCCTGCTGGCACATGCTTATCTTTAATACACTGCACGGACAAAGTATTGGGCCACCTATACCTACCGATTCACACACTAATTCTACTCAAAATGCTGACCATTAGTAATAAGTGTAATTTGCTACTTTGTTACAGAGTCAAACGTTAAATTTAACAGAATCTAGTTGAATTAAATGCACTTGATTGGTATATATTTATATTATACAAAGCATATTTTCAGTAATCATGACTTATTTGAATAAATGAACCTTTGATTTTATATAGTTCATTTACACTTTGCTCAAAATTATTGCTTCATGTTTATGAGGGAAAAGAATCCATTTTTGCGTGTGATTGGTCATCTCGCGATCTCTATTCTACTTTACTCCAAAGGTTGAGGTCAGAGCTCTGCACGTTCTCCCACACCAGCTATGCCTTGATGGACGTTGCTTGGGGTACATTGATGCTGGAACAAAAAAAAGGGCCTTACCCAAACAGTCCCCACAAAGCTGGAGAATTGTCTAATGTGTCTTGGTAAGATGAAGCTTTAAGATTAAGATTGCATGGGTAGGCGGTCCAATATTTTAGTCCATGTAGTGTACAAGCTTCTTTACCTTCATTATCAATATTTCCAAGGAAGCAGTGGAAGCTTCTTTATGGGGAAAAAAAAAGCCAAAGAAAGTTTACAAACATTATTATGTGAGTCTAATCCAGTTTGGTAAGCAGATGCAATATTTTTCAGAAATTTGATGCACTGAAAAACATTTTCAAAATGGCTGCGTGAAATGCCCTTTAGTTGTTGGGACAGCTAAATTATTTGTAGACTGTTCATGAATGGATGTGAGGGTATATGCATGCTATTTAAGAAAAATAAAAAGTTGTGATTTTACTTGTCTTAACTGTGTGAAACTATGCATGCTAATAAACTACTGCAATTTGTAGCAGAATCTATGAGAAATAAAGATTTTTATTCCAGCTTGAGATTAGGCCACGTGTGGGTGTGTGTTTCTTCTTAACCTCGAACAATGTGGCGGAGATGATGTTTCCTTTCTTTTTTTGATTGGAGTTGTGTCACAGAATTTACATTTCTTATTAGACAATAAGATTCTTGTTTAAAGAAACTTTAAAAATATTGAGATTTGACTCTCATCAGACCTACTGTACTATTTGCACTCTATGCTAGCTCTGCTCACATATTCACATAACAAAAAAGAAACCCTTGGTGGACGCCTCATTATCTTTCACTTCCACCCACTGTTTCGGACTCTAGAGATACCAAAAGGGACATTTCTCCTCTTAGATGGAGTTTAGTCAGGAGCAGAGACGTGGGAATATGGACAAAATAGCCCCTATATACATATAGTCAGAGTCAACAGATAGATGCTGAGGTGGAGATGGAGTGATTCAATCTATGGGCAGAGAGAGTGCCCTACTTGCAAATTGGAGGTTGCATGTTGAGTCTAAAAATGGTGAGACAGAAATATTTAATACTATAAAAATGGTTGGAAATGATTTGGAAATATGCTCACTGGATATTTTATTGGGCACACCTTGCTAGTACAAGCCTGGATCCCCAGATACTTTCAGAACTTCTTTGTGGCCAAATTAACAGTGCTGGAAAAACTCCTCAGAGATTTTGGTCCATACTGACATGACTGCATCACACAGTTGATGAACATCCATGATGAGATTCTCCCGTTCCACCATATTCCAAATGTGCTCTTTGTGAACAGTGAACTCAACGTTATAATAAAGATACCAGTACAAGAAAATGGATACACTGTGATCAGAAAGAGATGGACATGTTCAGCAGCAATACTCAGCTCGGCTATAGTGTGTTGGTGCTAAGTGTGTTGGTGCTAAGTGTGCCATGAAAATATCTCCAACACTATCAGACCACCATTACCAGCTCGAGCTATTAATTCTTGCTTCAAGTTTGACATGCTGTACGTTCAGATGCTCTCATGGATACCTGGGTTTAAACAAGTGGTTATTTGATAGCGTTGCTTTTATATCAGCTCCCAGCAGTTCCTCTTTTTCATTCTCTGTAAAACCTAGAGATGGTTTTATGGGAAAATCCCATCAGATCAACATTTTCTGAAATACTCAGAACAGCCTGTTTGGCACCAACAACAATACCACGTTCGGAGTCAGCTAAGTCTTTTAGTAAAACTCAGGTTCACATGTTAAAAAAGCATCACTGAACATTTCAGGAAAGCTTTTGAATGAGCCATGGAAGTATGGAATAAGGCAAGAAATGAACTACACATTCATAGTCTTCAGACACACAATCCAGTTGTTGTTTACCTTAAAAAAACACAAACACCAAAAATGACTTTATGTACAGTCAGTGTTCTTAATTTCTTTTCTTTTGGCAAAGTTTGGTTTGTATATGAATATAAGCAATATTAAAATCTGCTCAAAATTTACTTTATGTAATACAAACAAATACATTACTGTTACATGTGTTTCCCGATGTTTATTGTTTAAGACACGCATTTCTAAAAACTAAACTCAAAGCACACAAAATAGTGTTTGGTTCCCTTGCATAAACAACGGAACAAATGAATAAATTAAAAAGCAAATAAACCAATACATACATTTAAATAGAATTTAGATTAATTAAATATGTGAGGAGTGTCCTCACATTTCAAGTGGCCTTATGCAAAGTGCATGAGCCCAAAGTTTCTCCAAGCCTTCAACTGCAGTATGTATATCTGTCCAACTTCATCCTTTTCTTTGCAGTTGATTCTAGATCAGTCTGATTTAAATTTAAATCAAATTTTGACTTAAAAAAAATATAGTACAAGGCATTAAATTATTTAGTAAAAAATATGCAGGCAAATCTACAATATTTACTTACTTTACTTTTTAACTTAAGAAATATCAGTATAAAAACACCCAGGACACAACACCAGGACACATCAGTTAGCTGTGATATTTCTACAATAGACTGAAAATAATAAATTACAAATATCAGTGATAACTGATGCAGGTGTAACAATGCAGCCAGTCGTATCCATGTTATTTTAAATGGGCAGTTTAGAAGCAGCATGGGAGTGTTCTATATCACATTTTGTTCATTGGTGCAGATTAACTTCATTTCTTTAAATTTATTTACTTAATGAGGACAATGTGATCTTACATAGTCACAATATGAAGCATGAAATTGATGTGCTGCACAAAGAGTTTATAGCTGTTGCTAATTCTCAAGTCTTGTCCCTTGCTGAGCTTTTACATTCACAGTACACAAAACAGTTACATGAAACCATTGTACACTTGACCTTGAATAACAGTAATTCCTCATAACATTGTAATCTGATTTGATTTTCCAGGTGGGAATACAAAGCTGTAAGAAACTGATTTCATGTCATATACAGTGTTTTTGGGCATATTTACTGTAATCAGATTAATACCACGTTAAACCCACAGTGCAGTGACAGCAGTCCTCATTGGCCACCTGCTGGCATGTTAACTCTATAAAGCTCTGTCTGCCTGTGATCTGCAGCCACAGCATGCTGCTGAGAGGCTGCACAGGCAGCACAGTGTCAGAAATCCCTGTTCTTTAGACCGGACTGTCCAGATGGAGCACCACCTGTCATCTCAGTCCTTGTTGACGCAGCGGTAAATCCAATGGCTGGTAAGAGCTACTTTTAGACTTCAATTGCTAAAAACTACAATTTTTAACTTCAGGTCCAAGGATTATAAAACATAAACTAAACTTGTTAAAACTTATAACATAGCAACAACTTTTTTTAATAAAATAATTATAAAAAGCATATAGGTAAACCATTAAAAATAAGTTCCTGTTCATTTTGCAATGAATTTCCTATTCTTGACATTCCCTTCTGTTCACACTTATAGAATAGGGTGCCACCTAAATAGGTGCACCATGTTCAAATTTTTATTAAGCTACATATCTATCCATTAATCACACAGCAGCAACTCCGTGCATTTAGGCATGTTCACATGGTGAAAGGTGATTTAACTGTTCTACTGGGAAGTTTTGGCATAATCTTCTCTAGGATTTACACAGCATGGTCCAAAAGGAGAAGTGGACCACATAAGGAGACACTCTTAACAGCAGAAAATTGAGCTATTTTTCATGGGGTTCTCAAAAGTGGATGACAGCAAAAGATTAGAAAAATGTTGACTGGTATGATGAGTGTTCATTTCTGCTGAGGCATCCAGTTAGGAAGGTAAGAATTTGATATAAACAACATGGAAGCAGCGATCCATCCTGAATGGCAATGTCTCAAATGGCCTCCACAGTCACCAGATCTCAATCCAATAGAGCACCTTTGGGATGTGATGGAGTCACATTGTAGATGTGCAGCTCACAAATCTGCAGCAACTGTGTAACGCTGTCATGTTAATATTGACCGAATGTGGACTACCCTCCACATCTTCTCCAGTTCTACTATGTCCAGTTGGTTAGCCATCCCCAGCTTGTCTGTCTGTATCTATAAGTCCCACAGGGTGTTAGGTTGTTAATTCTTGATGACCCTAAGGGGTGTGTCCCAGATGTACTCATGGACGTTTGTTGTCTTATCCTGGGCAGTGGTTCTGACCGCCCTCCTTCTTTCCACTAAGCGCACAGTCTAAGGGTTTGGATTTGGGTTAAAATCCTCTGCGAATGGTAAGGTGCTTCCTTGTGGTACTGAGGCAAGTTATTTGCTCATTATTGGATTGGACCAGTCCCTGGGGATCAGCACTGCCTCTTGTTTGTTAGCAGCTGTATGTATGTATCATGTATGCTGGCAGATCCTTACTGATTCAGCTTCTCCAGCCAGTTGGTGTGAATTATGTCAGGGCTTGGTGCCGTCCAACACTTCATAGTAGATGCTCTTACAGCATTGTTCTGTCTCCTTTATAGTGTTGTTCTCATATTGTCTCATTCTATTCTCTGGTATATCTCTTCAATTGATGTCTTCAAGAGACTAACCAAGGCTGTGAATCTGTGCTTGGTAGTTTCCAGGCTTTAAGTGTGTGAAGCTTGCTGTACTTCTTAGACACCAGTTTCTTAATTGCAGCTCTGATAGTTGGCTAACTCGCTTCCATGCTGCCTTGATCTTGACCTCTAGTCTCCTTCTCCAAGGAGGGACATTTGTCATGGTCTGTGTGAGCAGCTGGGCCTGGTCTGTGTGGATCCTTGCCTCTGGGCTGGGGTTGCCATCCTCTTACATGGGCAGCTCACCTGGAATTAATTCATGTCAATTAATGGAGAGTATTTATGGCCAGCTTCACCAGCAGTTCGTCTCTTCACCTAAGTCAGTAACATGCTCTCCCTTTTTCCTCATGTTATAAATTCTTGTCTATTTACCTAGTGTTCTGTGTTCTCTGGCTCCACTGGCTTGCCACAACACCACATAGCAACTGACTCACCTGTTGGATACTGGACTCCATTCCTACACGATCTCCACCAGTCCTCAGGACAAAAACGCTTATCATACTCACCTGCCTGCCCTCCTGTCACCAGTACTCTCGTGGATTCTGGAAAACACAGGTCAGCCCATCTCAGTTACCCCCAGCCAGCTGCCTGGACCTCTGCCTCCCCCTCCAAGCCTAGCATCCACCTGCCAAAGTAAGCTACACTGTCTCAGTTTTTCACAATCACAGCAGCCGTATTGTTGCACCCACTAACACCATTCTCTCTCTCCTCAGTGTGACGCATTGTGTAGCACCCCTCTTGTCATCAAGTTGAACATCATGCCAAGAATTGTGTTGTATGTTTAGTCATGCCAAGTTTTTAACTTCTGCCTCACGTCAAGCATAAAAACTTGGAGTGAAAGCAACACTCAATACTAAGTCTTGTACACTATGTTAAATATACCTTGTGCCTTAAATAATTAAAGGCTTTGCTTTGTTAACTCCAAACCGCCTCTGCATGTCTGTCTCACACTTGAGTTCAGTTTTGTACATGTCTTCGGGCCCTCTTGATAGTATTGCTCACATAGTATTTGTTACCAGTTTCCAGATTCAGGTCAGCTACTCCTGCACTCAATGCTCTGCCACACTTGGGGCTTGGTACCCAATCTCAGGTGGGGGTAAGGATATCTCCCCCTTGACCTGATGTCCTGGCTCCCTGTTGTCTTAGCATTTGTGTTGTACCTCATTGATCTTCAGTTGAGATAGCAGTTCCTTCTTCCAAATGTTGGAACACTGAGCAATTTTTTTTATTACTGTTATTAAAAATTCTTCTTTGCATCTACACATTGATTCTGACAGCAGGCAAACACGTTCCAGTGTTTGAAGACAATTAGTCTACAGCTGTGAGCAGCATCCACTAAGCCATTGTTCAAAGTATGGAAGAAGATCACAAAGGCTCTCAGAGAAAAATCATCGTTCATTTGAAAAAGCTGATGTTGCTCAAAAGTTGTTTGTTTTTTTTATTTTTATGAACAAGTCACCTGAAAGAGAGCCCCAAGTGTGCTGTTGCATCTCTTATCATGGTATTTTGTGCTGTGTTTGTCAGATGGTGACAATGACTTACTCCATTCTGATTTCAGACTGCATGGCTTTAAACAGCACAGACGACGTGCCCTAAAGCCGAGGGGTTCAATGTGGCACACACCTTCGTTGTTCTCCGTATGATAACAGCATGACTCCATTTACATGGGCTGTTCACAGCCTGCTGTGCATGTGTCTCAGCATCCCCATCTCTGCGTGGTTCACTCTTCTGTTTCTCTTTATCATTGTGCCAGCTGTTCTCGGAGGCTGTTTCAGTATCCGCAGCTTCTATTTGAGGACACTTCTCAAGATATTTGAGGTGAGCTTGGTGTCTGTTTGTTGCATAATATCAGTAAAAAGGTACAAAATCAAAATCTTTTAAGTTCATGTGTGTTTCATTCAAAGACTTGCTAAATTTAAAAATGTGGATTACTTAATGATTATGTATTGTAACCCCAAAATACATTTAATTGTGCTGATACGAAAAATGCATTACAACAAGAGAAGGCGCAAAGAGGATGGACGCCTTTGTTTTTAAGGCTCAGAGGGATTGTTAGAAGCACAGGGGATGTTGCTGCTGCATCTTCAGGGAGTAAGACTTAGTGACTCCACCCCAGGAAGAAGCAAGCATTTATCCATGTGACAAATTCTACTACTCAGGAGAAATGTAATCGCAATTAAAGCTTAACGAACATTCAGGAGGAATGTTTTTAATTTTATTGGTTGGAGGACCAGGCAACAACATGATCACCCTGCTTGGATGTACAGTGTTTTTTATTTGCAGTACATGCCATTATGACACTGTGATGATGATATAATGTTTTTTTATGCCTTCTCTTGTGCAAATATCAAGTTCCTCAAAATTGTATTGCATTTTTTTTTTAAATAGTTAGAAAAAGGTTGGATTGGAAGTAAAACTGGATCACAATATTAGAACTGTTTCTCAAGTTCCTGTGCTTTGTTTTCTTAGCTGCAGGCTTCTGAAGCAAACTTCCCCTTCCCCAAACTCCCATCCTTTTCCTCAGCAGAGCTTTAGTCTCCAGGGAGCATCTTGCCCAGTTTCATTACTTTGATCATATCTTTGTCTGTGCTTTCCATTTTCTCTTTAAATCTGTGAACTTGAAGGTATTTTGAAGTCCTATAAGGGTTGTTACTGCTTATGTAATGCCACAAGAACATCCCTTGAGTGCTCAAATGGAATAGAAAAGCCTTATATAAGAATCAGTCCATTCACAGGTGCACAAAAGAATGAAAGCAGCAGTAAATTGTTCTTTTTTATATACTTGTCTTTTTTCTTTATTTTTTTTAATCATAAATTAGTGGGCAACCTTACAAATGGAAATGAAAGCAAAAGAGAAGAATCAGCAACTCTACAAACCATATACAAATGGTAACCTATTTGTTTTATATATATTGAATAGTGTTATGGTATACATATTATATTTTCCTTACTGTTATGTCCTTTTGTGTCAACTCTCCATCAATCATGCTTAGCCTTGTTTAGCTATTTCCTGTTTTATATGGGTAACCTGTGTCTTCTTTGTTTAATTTAATTTACTTGTCTAGTTTTGTCTAGTTTGAGCTGTGCTCCCCTCCTGTCTTCCTCAGTTGACCTCATGTATTTAATGTAATTGTGTCTTCCCTCGTCCTTTGTTGGTTGGTCTCACTAGCTGTGCGGTCCCTAGTCCCAATCCTTTTTCCTTGTGGATTTTGTTACCTACTGTATTTCTAGACTGCCTGTTACTTGTTCTTTTATTGGTTTGAATGCTCACCTTTAAAGTCAACCTTCACCTATTACATTCTGTATTTGGATCTTCTTCCACAACACCTCACACAGCTGAACCTGACAGTCAGTCATAAATGCTTATTTGACTTGTATGAGTTTTAAACAATGAAATCATTCATATTTCTCTACACTTTTTCTGCAGGTATCATAGCCAAAGAACCATCAGCATCTCTACAGCAGGAGATCCAGGGCTCCGCCAGCCATCTGCGCTCAGATCATGAGTTTGATATGGCTGATATCTTCTACCTTTGCCGAAGGGGTGTGGAGAGCATAGTGGATGATGAAGTGACCAAACGATTTTCAGCCCAGGAACTTGAGAGCTGGAATCTGCTGACTCGGAGCACCTACAGCTTCCATCACATCAGTCTGAGACTTACACTCCTGTGGGCTCTGGGACTTCTCATGCGCTATGGCATCCTGTTGCCTCTCAGGTATGACTTGTGTCATATTAAAGAAACTGTGATTGGCTGGGTGACCGCTGAGGAAACTATTTGTGCTTTTTTTCTGTAGGGTTACTCTTGCAGTCACTGGCATTAGTCTATTCCTATTCCTGACCACCTTAGTGGGGTTTTTACCAAATGCAGAGTAAGTTTGCACAACACCTAAAGTGTGAAGTGATGTCTCCAGTGTTATGTGCACCAGCCTGAAGAGATATAAAGTGACTCTGTGGCTCCATGCTGTATGTTTTCAGGTTAAGATCCTACCTCAGTGAGAAGGTTCATGTGATGGGATATCGCATGTGTGTAAGCTCTCTCACAGCAATTATCACCTATCATAACAGGTATATTAAAAAAAAACCCAAACAACTTTAAGCCTTATTCAAACCCATGGCAGCATCACATTGTTCGTTAGGAAAACAGCTTTAACTTAATGTCTTAATTTAAGATATCCTAGTGACTTAATTTGTTGAATTTTAACTGCAAACACGTCAGATTTTCACTATTTTGAACTACTTCTCTGTGTCTTATCTGCAGAGAAAACAAACCAAAGAATGGTGGTATATGTGTGGCCAATCACACGACACCCATTGATGTGATAATCTTGGCCAGTGATCGCTGCTACTCTTTGGTACAACATTTTTTTTCTCTGAGTTTAACTGTTTGTTTTAGAAAGAGTGCTTGTATTACATACATCAGCATATATCAGAGTATTTAAGATGAGTTTTTGCGTTTGAACTTGGCTGTCAGGTTGGACAGATGCATCGTGGGTTGCTGGGGATGATCCAAAGAGGAATGGTCAAATCCTCTCCGCACATCTGGTTTGACAGATCAGAAGTCAAAGACAGACACCTAGTGGCCAAGAGGTAAAATTGCATCGTCTTTATATAAATCCACTTTGCGCATGAGAGACAAAAAGTAAATCAGTGTGGCTGTAGTAGGGTTTGGAGGATCAAAACTGCGAAAAGAACATACCAAAGCAATCGCTCATTGAATACATTTGTGATTGCTAACAGCATTAAATTAATATTAAAATTAAATTTGAAGACAAAAATTAGACTTCATTACTTTACAAAATATACCATATATTGATATTTGTGTTCAGATTCGCTTTCATATTTAAATCATTTTTTAATTGTTCCCGTCACATTTAATTTTTGATATTATTTTTTCAGGTTTACATTTATATCTTTATTATCTCCCATTATTTTAGACTTCGTTTATTCACTCAATTTTATGTAGAGTTTGCTTAGATTTCAGGCCCACTGCCCTCGTCTACTTGGGAACTGCACTGGAGTTGTGTTCTTGTGTTTTATCAGGAGGATTCCTTTTTTGGGATGTAATTATTTAGGATGTTCATTTGGTTAGGAACAGCTAGTTTTTTCTGTGCAAAAGTCTTGATCCACTGTCAATTTTTAAATATGATTTTCAAGCAAAATAGGAAATAGGTGCAGTGATTTATTGAAAACATACATGGAAATACAGCACATAAGAAAAAACTTGTTCATCAGCTTTGTTTTCATCTATTTAAGTAGTCTTCAAGAAGAGTTTTCCATGTGTTTTAAAACACATTCAAAGCTGTTATTTAGATGTTGGCTGTGTTGTAATGCTTCACATGGGTCCAATAACGTTGAGGTCTGGGATCAGGGAAGGCCAGTGCATCATTGTGTTGGGTTTTTTGTTTTTAACCAGGTGCTTTTTCTGGATTGGCAGTGTGTTTGGGATCATTGTCCGTCAGTCAAATACTTTCCAGATTGCATTGTGGATTTAAATCTGAAGCTACTTATGTAATTTCATAATTCTGTTTTTACAAGATCATCAACAGCACTGGTTTAAATGCAGCAACAAACCATGACAGAACCTCCACTGTGCTTACAGATGGCTGTAGATGCTCACTGTTGTCCCTCTCTTCTGAACCCATCTGTACATAGTTACAAAGAATTTAACCACAAGCTTAAAACTTGGATTCATCACTCCATAAAAAATGATTTTCATTTCAGTTCTTGTGTATTTTGGCACACCTCAGCCTTTTCTCCCCGTTTCCCTTTCAGAAGATTGGTTTGACAGCCACCCTTCCACTGAGATCATTTCTGATGAGGCTTCAGTAAGCAGTAGATAGATCAGCTGAAGGGCCAAGTACTTCTCACATGTCCTGTGTCAGATCCTTGCTGTCCCCCCCCCGGTTTCTTAAGGACATGAATTTCAGATGCTGTTCATCTGCTTTGGATAGCTTTTTAGGTCGACCACTTGTCTTTTTCTCAAAACATTTTGATGACATGCTTCACATCTCCGTTTAGCTCTTTTCTGTTTATCACCTTGTTGGTGCAACAAAATTATTTTAAGCATTAAAACAGTTGGCATTTTTTTATATTCAGCTACAAAAAATAGGAATTTTTATGGATTGAGATTTTTAAAATGATGATGATGATGATGATGATGATATACCTTTATTAGTCCCACAAGGGGAAATTTCATGTT
>VUQR01004541.1:3348-14241 GCA_015108515.1 Hemichromis elongatus
TTAGATTCATTGTGTGGTAAGTGCAAAGAGGTTAAATTCAACATTGGTATAATTTCTGCTTTTTTTTTTTTTTTTTTTAAACTGTCAATCATGTGATTGGCTTAAAAGATAAACAACCCCAATTTCCAAAATGTGTGTAATTTGTGTAGTCTTGGCTTGAAGCTAACTTTGCCTGTCAGCTAAATATGATGAAATTAGACTGACAAGTTAAAAAAGTTATCGAACAAATTATTTCCAACACGGTTGTATGAAAACAAGACAGTAACTTGGCAGGAAATGTGAATAAAATATATAAAGTATTTAATTTTGAGAGTGTGTGCGCTACTCTGCAATCACCTGACAGTCACATTAGGTAGAAAGTAACATTTTGGAGCTCCAGTTTTGAGACTATTAAAACCAGACCCTCTATATAAAGGATGGTCATCAGCCACTGTTTTTGGATCTTTGTAGAGCCTGAAGATACAGTACTGGGTGAAAGGCTGGATTATCATGTTACTAGCTGACTAGGGAGCTTGGATAAGTGAATTCATGGTGAAGCTATGGGTGCGTCACACAGGCGCTGATAAGAGGGATACAATAACTAAAGAACCAGAACACAACTTTTTGGTCTGTGTGTATATCAATTGATCAAAGGGTAAATTATTTGAATTAATGGAGGTGAAGCCTAGTAGGCATCCAAGTGAGAATGCATTGGGTGCTGAGGGTGGGCAAGGGTGTGATGATACTGATGCTGATTCAAACATTTAGAAAATTTAAAACAGTGAAAAAAAAGGCCCCATCACAATTGTTACAAAGGGTGGGACTAGTAAAGGAAACCCAAACGTTCTTTGCAAACCTGTTTATGGTTGCTGTGAAGTTGGACATTTTAATGTGACTGTTTGTGAGGATTTGCTTTTTGGTTTTTGTTGTTGTTTTGTTTGTTTTTTGCCTGAAGTGGCCAATCAAGTAGCTGCAAATTCTGCTACTTTTTTAATGGTTTATCGCTGCGAGGTCAAGACAGGAGGAATTGACTTTTCTTTTTGGAAAAAGTGTAAATGTTTTTATTTGTGTTGGTGAAGATGATTATTTCTTTTATTTCCTGTTTGTCAAGACTTGGGACAGTTTAAAAAAAAAAAAAATGACATTGTGATCGTAATGAATTACACCTTACAGGTTTAATTTTTTTTAGCTCTGAACATTACTGTTAGATTGAAGAATACATGTGGCTTTAACTTTCACTGACTTCATTGTAGCAACAAATTCTATAACTGTAAATCATTATAAGTTACTGTTACAACAGAGAAGAAAAAACTGTGTAAAATAGATTCTAATAACATGTATAGCCTAAATAACACAAAGCTTTTAAGCTGGAGGTCTCTTCTAATCATAAACAGGGAGACTTTAAGAGGCTGAATTCAAAGACAGTAAGAAATAAAAACCTCCATTGGATGAAAATACTGCCTGTGTGGCCTTCTTTACTGTCAGTGTTGCTAAAGCTCAGCGTTGTTTGCAGTGCAACGAGCTGGTCAAACACTAATGAGCCGTCATGGCCCCTCGGCCGGTCCTCTTAACAGGCCTTGCACAGGACCATCTGGCCTATGCTGTGGAAGCTGACAGTAGCTGAAAGCGCCTGTGAGAATATGACTGATGGATCTCTGCCCACGCAAACTCAGCTTGCCAGGAAAATGCCAACTGAAGTGTGAAAAATGTCCATGGACAAAGTCTTTTCCTGCATCAGGTGGTGTGGCAGTGGGAAAATGGGAAGTAGCTTCTTGGCTTTGTGCGCTGATTTTAGATAAACATCTTGTGCTGGTGTAATTCCCATCAATGCGCGTGCATGTACAGTTTCTCTGTATGTGCATTATTAAGTCATCACAGTCTATTTGTGGGTCTCCCATGTTACACTGTGGCGGGAAATGATCTGTTTTCAACATGCCAGAATGGGAAGACGTTCTTCAAAATGCACCGGAAAGCCAAGAAAGGAAGCGTGCGACTGAGTGTGGAAGGCAAACAGCTTGACTTTTGCGCACACAGCGAGTGTGGCCAAAACCATAACAGCTGCAGAAACATCAGTCCCTGGTTTATTGTGACTCAAAGTGCATGCTATCCAATATCAATTAAAGTAATGTCTCTCTGTAGCCTTCAAAGTGGCCCCTGGGCTTGGAGTGGCATATTATTGAATCCACTACTCAGCAGAATGGCAGCCACAATTAGACTCTATACTCATTTTTAGATTGTTTTTCAAGTAGCGAGGGCTTTATGAGAATACATCAGGAGCCATGTGTTAGAAATAGGAAGAAGAATATTTTCACACCTGTGTGACTCCTGCTGGTTTGATGATGTGTCTCTGTCCCATCTGACTGCACTGCTATATAAACACTGAATCTGTTTGAGCAGCTGTAAAGCGACGGCAGGACGCAGCAGGTGAAAAGTCCTTGTTGACATGCCGTTATAAGTCTATCATATGATGGATTTACAAGTGGGTGCAGCCTTCACTATGGAAGAGGGAGCATCTTATGTCAGTGCTGGCTTATTACTCTTTTGCACAGCCTGGCCTGGTTGACCATTCTGTATGTGCATGTGTAAAATCAGAGAGTGGGGTCCATTTCAAGCCAAATGTCTGCCAAAGCTGAAGGTGGGTTTAGTTGTAGGAAGATGTGACCACATGAGAAAAGCTTCTAAAGTTTTGGAGATTAACCAGGGCAATAATCTCTAAAACATTCTAGGTTACAGAAAACTAATATGAGTATTTATCATTAAGGGTTGGCAGATACACAAACATTCTACAAGCCTTATGCTTATTGGACTTTTACATTTTCAGGAAGTTATTCATCTTGACTAAAAAACAATTATTTCTAAAACTGCTTAATATTTTTGGCATCCCCTAAAATCACAGTCTTGGCATTAATGCCCTCATTTAAGCCACAGTAACTCTACACTAATGGAAAAACATATACCTGGATATGCATACCACAAAGCCAAATATGAGAGATATTAGCTTTTAAATGCACGCTAGGGATGATCAATGACACAGGATATGCGTTTAGACAGATAACAGCATCACAAGTCTATAATATTGTTTTTTCCTTCACCCATCACTACAATCCAATTTATTCTGAGCAAAACATTTGTCGTTATTGAATCTAAAGATTATAAACATAATGTGTTAAGTCATTTCGGCATAAACAACAGAATAAATGAGACGCACATCATGGTCTGTTTCATAAAAGTGGTTATTTTAATTTCCTGTTCCCTCCATCATGTTTGTACAGATCCGAATGATCTTCAACCAACAAATGAAAGTTTCTGTCTTCTTTCTTTTAGACCTACATTTCATCTTGATTTGTGTTTTGCCAGTTTTGTGCTGGAAGCCACCGCAGCTCCAGTGAGAAACACAGAATAGAGATCGCTTACATCAGTGGTCCCAGTCGACTGTAACATCAGGATTTTATCTACTGGATTAGGTCAGCAGCACACAACACTGAGAGAGGCAAAAAACACACATTTAAACACCAAAAAGCTACATATACTTTTACTTTAAACACGCTCACTCACTCATATACACTCACATACACGCATGCTGATATATACATACACATATGCACAGTCACTCGGCTAAGTTTCGAGAACGACCACACACAAACACCAGAAACCAACAGACACCAAAGTAACACCACTGACAGTACAAAAAATCAAAAATTATCTCAAAATATACATTTATTATTTACAGCTCAAGTATACACCCTGTCACTCTTACTATAGATATTCGGTGGGAATTTATCAGAATGTACATTGATATGTACAGATTAAATACACTGTCTTAAATACTATAAATATAACTATGGTTGGTCACACAAAGATTATCTGCACGGTTAAATGTACCTTTACTTTGCTATTGTGAAGTTTATCTTATTAACTGAACTGAGTCTAGAAGTCGTGTGCAACCCAGCAGACATGTGGACAAAAGACAAAAGAGACCCTGGAGCTGTAATCTTTGTTTTCAGTAAGAAATCGATACCTGTATTCAAGACATTTTTCCACTTTGCTGCAGAGTTTCAGTGATTTTTAATGTTAGAGGGAATCTCAGCTGTGCTTTGTCATAGCCAGTAGCGCTGATCGCTACCAATTGTAGAGAAAAATATACGCTTGCCTGCTGTTGTGCTTTCTTCATATAGGACCCACTACATTAGCATTAATTCAGCATTGTTATCTACATATTGTGCATATCACTATGTAAGTTCAGGTGCTTTTGTATAATTAGTGTGCAGTTTAATTTTTTATGAGGATGCATTTCAGTGTGCAGCTTTATCCTTTGGTGGAGTCTTGCAGGATGCAACAATCACAGCTTTATTACTGACGTGATGTTTACGTTTCTTCTCCCCTTTCATTCAAAATGACTTTGTTGCTTATTTAGACATAAAAAGTACTTTGTGCTTACTCAAAATGTGCTTTACCCCAAACCAAAACTGCTATTTTTAGCTTAATTACCATTTGCATCAAAAATTTTTGGACATATAGTTCTCATGCAGTTTTAAGTTAAGAGTCTTGCATCTTCAGATGTTAATACTACTCTTTTGTAAGTTGTATCCTTTTTATCCTCTATATCATGTTACCTTTAATGCAGATATTCTCTCATTAAACTCCTTCATTTTCATCATGGACAGAGGTTTCTATGAATGAAAGACAAGGCATCATTTGAAGGACAGGGCAATAGATCTGAGCTGTATTATCTTAATACCAGTAGGTCCAAAGCAATGCATCACAGCCTTTGTAGGGCATCAACAAAAAGCAAGAGCCATGCTGTGTAGAGGGTACCAACCACTGTATCATGAGGATTACTTAGCAACATAGGATGCAGGGTAATAAGACTTTTCTACTGGCTACCACAAAGGGATAATGGGGCAAAATTTTACATAGTAAAGGACTTTTGACAAGATGCCAGATGATGAGCTTTAAATGCTATCATTTTGCACTCAAAGTACAGCAGACCAGATATTTTTGCCTTGTCACGCATTTCTGTTGAGCCTTGTCATTCAGCACCACTTAACTTTATCTTAAACTATAGGCCCTTATATTTACTTTGCTCTCTTTTCTTTTTTTTTTACATGTGTGCTTAACAAACAACTCCAGGGTCTCCCCCTAATTAAAGTGCAAATGAATATGATGCAAGATTGGTCCAAATTCGACATAATAATATAATTAAATAACCAAGGGGAAAAAACCCCCATAAAGCCTAAGGCAAACAGACAACACAGAATCTGTTCAGGCACCAAACAATGTGGCTGACTGTGCTTCACACTACATCTGTTCTGTCTCAAGTACTGGTGTTGTTTCAGGGAGGGGCCACAGAACAGTGTCATTGTTCCTCTGCTGGCCAGCAGAGTCACCCAGTGGTGAAAATTATGTATTACCACTCATTGCAAACATTATATCAGAGTACATTTCCATATCATGGTTCTAAAAATATGCTGTGATTTGAGATTACACAATACAATAAAATAAAAGTTTTGCTTTCACACCTCAAATCACAAAAAAAGACATCAAGGTGTAGTTTGTGGTGCTTGTGAAATTACATCTCTATAGAGTGGTCACAATTTGAGGAATGTACAATTCAGTAGGAACGTAAAATACCATCCACTCAGGGATGACATATGATTAATCCACAGCACAGCATGGCAGTGAACCTGTTATTCAATGTACAGTTATAACATCAGAAACATATTCTTGAAGGGCATCAAGCGTAAAATGTCTCGTCTGTTTAACCGAGCAAACAGCCATGCAGGTGGAGCAGACAGAGCTAGGTGTCTGCTCTCCTCTTCCTCCTCCATATCACAAGAGGATCTGTATCTATGGTGTGTTGCCACGGCTTCCCCTGGGCGACGCAGCTCTATTTTTAAACAGGCAGGGTCACCAGCAGCTCTCATTCAGCGGCAGACAACACGTTTGTGCATGCACAATTACACATGCGCATCTGGACGTGCACACGGAGACGAAACTCGCATTTCCAATTCCTCCTCTGCCTTCGCCTTTCTAACAAAGAGACAGACAAGCATGTAGCTGCCCTCTGATCAAACACACATCACCGTGCGTTGCCAGCGCTGCCCTTCTAAGGCTTTAATTAAAACAGCGTGATTAAAACAATTGATTAAAATGGATAAGATTTATCTATGTCATCTAGGTCTGGAGCTGCACAGAGACAGTGAGCTGGGAAGTGCTTGCTGAGGAGAAGGATCCTTGAAAGAAAGTCTGTGTTAAGGCTCAGAGATGCTCTAACGATTGCAGGTGCTTCTGTGTTCATGGCATGAAGAGGCAAAACGCCGCCCCTTGATTTTCACTATTGCAGTGTATATGCACAATTTACGGTGACATCTCAAACTATTGCACAACATATATGTACAGTATTCTACATCAGTGGGGGGAAAACAAGATAGAAGGAGATCCACAGTTGAATGAAGACACTATTGTGACTGGTTATTATTGCTGATGTGTGATAGGCACAATAAACTTAAAGATATAATGTGCTTGTAACACTGTTTACACTATCGGAATTAATTGTTAGATACTGTTTTTTATTGATACATTTTCTAGATAAGAAATATTCTCATACCATGATGCAGATCAGAACAAGATGAGTGCTTTTCTTCTGTCTCCTTCCATCCTATCCCCCCCCCAAATAACAATCCTTTCCAGGTGAACTAAAAGAAGCACGAACTGATGCACACACATTACAGTTCACTACAATGTAAAGTATGTTAGCATTACAAAAAACCTTAACCTCAACCAGAGCTCATTACCCGACAAAGCCGTTGGACTCTTCTATACCTTATTTGGCTCTTTTTCCGCCCCATCTCCCGGCAGATGGAGATGGTTCTCAGATCTGTTTGGGCTCAGGTTCCCATAAACTCTTCATCATGGCTGAGACTGACATGCAATTAGCAGCACTATGACAGGCAAGATGATGAGAAACATAGGTGAAGGTATTGCAGCAGACTGGGGAGTAGAGGGATTTAGCTCTGGGGGTTAAGGTGTGATGAATGCTGCAAGTGAATTTTCTCTCCCTTTTTCACTCCCACTGCCTCCCTCTCTGTAAGCAGGGCCGGGGATTAATAGAGGGACCTGTAACGTCAGTGGATCATAGCTCAGACTCGGGTGAGCCGATGTTTTGGTAGCCCGTCTTGGTGCTGGTGCCATAGTTGGTGTTGGTCATCTCCTGGGTACCACCGGGGCCCAGGTAAGCGCGGTGGGCAGGCATGGGTGAGGGAGCCTCGCTGGGGTTCTTGCTGAGGATGAAACGCTGTTCGTCCTGCTCTTCCAGGTTGGAGATGTCCTTCATCATACCTTTACGGTAGGAGACGGAGAGCTTGTTGGAGCCATCTGAGATTAGGCTGAAGTGGCGGGCGATGAAGACGATGGGTAAAGGCAGCATGGCAACGACAATGAGTGCATAGGCCATGGCTAAAGCCCAGGGAGGATAACTTTGGAAACGGTCTGAGCCCTGAAAACAAGAGGATTTGATGAGGATGGTCGACAAAAAAATTGAAACGAAGGGAGAGAAAAGAAGAGGTGAGGAGAGAAAATTAGCTAAATTGCAGGAAGGGAAGGTTTGGTCAAATGCTTCTCAATCAAGCAACTTCAGTACTTCTGATTACTGACCTCAGCTTCTACCCAGGCATTGTATCCTGCAGGACTAATGGCCATCTCGATAACAGTGGCAAAGATGAGCACCACCAAAACAGCAGGCGACACAAATTTCCACATGTAGAAGTAGAAGGAGTATGGCCTGAACCCAAGCATGTCCTCCAGGTCCTGCATAAACCTGTAACAAAGTAGAAAAGATGTCTCAACGAATTAACTATTGAAGTTTTTGGTGAATATTTTCTTGTGCTGTAGTAGTGGGTAGAGGGTTTAGTCTTCTTTTTATATATCCACTCAAGTTACCTCTTAGTTCCATAGATCCAGGCTACAGAGATGTTCTCCAAGATCACCACAACAATGAGGGGCAAACCAGCTGAGTAGTCATCAAACATTGTCACAAAGTAATTCCCTGAACGCAGCACAAACAGTAACCCCAAAAAGAAGGCTATGATGCAACAAACCACTGAGGGAGGTAAGAAGAAATATTGAGTTAGAATCATCGACAGATAGAAGAAGAATGTAAGCAGAATTAGCACCTACCACACAGAATCTCTTTGCGGATCTTGAAGGCATCCAGTATGGGTGTGGTGATGCCGGTCATGGTGCCGATCATGCTTCCCAGGCCCAAGTTGATCAGCATGAAGAAGAACATTACGGACCAGAAGGGACTGGCAGGGAAGTGAGTCATGGCCTCTGTGAAGGCGATGAATGCCAAACCGGTGCCCTGAACTGCCTAGAAGATGGAGAGATATCGCCCACTTAACATTATTTACGCAGTGTAGCCATGAAGGTGATTTATAAAGAGTTCATGAAGATGCACTTTGAGCAGGATAGCACATTAAGCTTAAAATTACAACATAACCGAGACCAAGAATCAAATTATGCAGGGCAATTGCTCTTGAAAATATTTTTAGGGGCCAATCAGTGATCTTAACTAGTAAAAGCTGAAAAGCTTTAACAACATTAGGGACTACACAGGGGTAGCCAGGCAGGTTATGAGCATATTAACATAACACAGAGATGAGTTATCGCCTCTCTGAGAAAGTTATAGCCTCTAGACTCAATCTAACAAGGTCATTTTCAAGCTAGTGCGGAAATCATCTGTAAAGTAAGGAGTAGCAAGATGAATTTGAGGGTTTAAATTAAACACGGGACACTGATGCAGCTGGGGAGGCAAGGTAACTTACTGGTTTGAGCTCAGGGGATCAAGCTAAACATGCTCAAAACGAGTGATTCAGAGGTATTCTGAATTCATGTGGTAGCATCAGGGTACTGTCCAGAGTACAACTCATAGCTTACACTACTATACCTGCATAGCAATATTAAAACATACTGTCGTAAAATCTAGGTGGAGCTGATTTCTCTGTGTTCAGACAGCAATACCTTGGGAATGCTTTGAGCTAAGATGATACACTAAATATAACGGCAATGCTCATCTTCTCTTCTTTCTAAAACCCTTTGCATTTTGTCTCTAGCACAAATGGCAATGAAGTTATGGTTGTTTTAAAAGTGCTTGTAAAATGGGTTTGGCACCAAAAAAAAGAGTTAATCGTGAAATAAAATCACTACCTGAAGGATATTAATAGGCTCATAACAATCCAGCTACTTTATACTAATTAACTAATAACATAATAAAGTACATTTACTCTCTGTGGTAAAGCTATTCCAAAATGGTCTCTGGCAAACAACATAAAAGGATCATTTAGACTCCTTAATAATAATTTACCTTCACCTGCAACCACTTTTCTGATTCACTGATTCACTTGCACATAAGTTCTTAATCTCTAAACTATCTTTCATTTATTTCATTCAGACATACAATCAGATATCATCTCTGCCTCGAAGATTTATTCCCGCTGACCTTGTTCAGTTCGTCCTCCAGGATACAGGGGTCCAGGCCCAGCTGGGCAAAGTTGTCCTCCTTCACTGTCTTTATAACCGCATACATTTCTGCGTAGTCCTGGGAAGACAGGTGGGAGAAGTTGATGTGAGGAGGGATGAGCTCTCTGCTCAGCACACCTGTGTTTAGGTAGCCCAGGATCTTCTCTGCATTCCTGCACACGGACGGTTAGAGATGTAAAGAAGAAAAACATGTTAGTTTTCTAATGGAGATTGCTGAGGTTGCATTTGCTTCAGTGCAACGCACTTACTCAACGACACACTTCTCGTTCATGATATTGGCCTTGAACCCCAGGACAGCAAACACTACCAAAGTGGCCAGGATGGAGGTAAGAAAGTTAATGACGGAAACCAGTGCTGCATCAAAGTGGCAGTTATTGTCTCGCTTGTTGTAACTGGAGAAAGCGATGACGCCACCAAAGCCGAGTCCGAGGGCAAAAAAGACCTGCGTCGCTGCTTCTCTCCACACCTGTGGTTCCAACATCTTCTCCAGCTGGAAAGAAAAAAAGAGGAAAAGATTGTGAAGTTTAGATCATATTTTATACATTTTATTCTAAAAAATGTCCTGAACAATATTATTTCATATATTTAACATATCACATTATTTTCATTGCAGGATTTAAGTTAACATGTCTAGCACAATAAGATAAATATAAACTGATTACACTCTCTTCCTGCTGCATGTGGTTGTCCTGTAATGATAAATATGACGTCTACTTGGAATTTTTTACCACAAATTTTTGATCATATTATGTGGGTTCAAGTCTTAATTATCCATCCAAAGTGTTAAAACAGCAACCACACTGTACTTGAACACGGAAAAATCTAGAAAGAAAACTACAGATAGTTTTTTTTTTCAATCGTCTTTATTTTTTGAGGCGACTGAGGTCTTTCAACATCTGCCGGACAATGCTTAGGATTTTCTATGAGTCTGTTGTGGTCAGTGCCATCCTCTACACCGTCGCTTGCTGGGGGAGCAGGCTGAGGGTCTCAGATGCCAACAGACTCAATAAACTGATCCGTAAGGCCAGTAATGTTGTGGGGATGGAGCTGGACTCCCTTAAGGTGGTGTTGGAGAGGAGGATGTTGTCCAAGATAAAGACAATGTTGGATAATACCTCCCACCCACTCCATGACATGCTGGTCAGTCACAGGAGCACGTTCAGTGAGAGGCTGAGGTTACCGAAAAGCACCACTGAACGACACAGGAAATCATTCCTGCCTGTGGCCATCTCTCTGTACAATTCATCCACTTAACACACAGTCTTCTGATACACCTGTTTTACACATGTTCTTCCTTCTTCCTTTCCTGCTATTTATTAAGATTGTTGAGTATATGTACATATATATTTGGATGTATATATTGTGGTATTTCTTTAG
>VUQR01004542.1:14382-35944 GCA_015108515.1 Hemichromis elongatus
CAAGTAATCACAAAAAAAAAAAAAAAAAAAAAAAAAAAAAAGACGAGGTGAGCAGGCACGTTTCACCTGATCTGAACACACACAGCTTATCAGTGAAAGGAGGAGGAGGCGGTGTTAGCATCGTTTTAAAGGAACTTGAGAATTAAAAAAACAAAACAGCTTTTAGAAAAAGCGGACAGGAAAACTCACGTGCATGTCGTTTTCTTTGCGGGAAACAAAAGAATTCACGAAAGCCGATTTGGCTCTCACTGTTTTAACGTATTAAAAGAGAGGCGGCCGCTCATCTGTGCGTAAGCGGTAAGTCTAGCGTGAGAATTTAAACGCGGTTCGGAGCAGAAGCAGCAGACACACCTGCGGGCGCATAACCTCCTGGTGCACCTGCGTGCAGCGTGGATTTAACAATATGAGGCGGTTTTATGAGCCCGCTCGTCTTATGCTGCGGAGACAAGTTAAGCAGTGACTCCCTAAAACATAGACCTGCCTACCTGGTTGCAATACACCGAAAGGAAACCACTCACCCTCATCCGCTGGCTTGTAAATAACCTGTATCTTTCCAAGAACTGTATTTGCTTAGTGCTTAGCCTGCTCTGCTCCTGTACTGTTTATCTGGGGAGGTCACCTACCGCTGTGTGGAAGGAACTATTTAATCTAATACGAAACACTGGTGGAAACTTAGCATCTTGGTTCAAATGTATTCTTGAGGATAGAAAATCTTTTCTAGTTGGAATCAGACATATCTTTACATAAACAAGATTCATTTTTCAGCAGGCAGTATACTGTGGGGAATTAAATCAACAGCCCTCCTACCCAATCCCCAAATACCAAAGGTGCTCCATTCAAGCCCCCTACGCCCTTACCTGAGCGCTGCGTTCAGAAGCAAAGGAGTTCAGTCAGAATCACTGCCTGCCCAGCAGACTCACTCCTCAGTCTTAAATCCATCCATACTTGGGAGCCAGGGTTTTCAGCCTGAAATTCCACTAACAGATAAGCCAAACACTGCACAAAAGGGAGCTAAAAAGGCTGTTCTTTCCTTTCTATATATCCTTTTGGACCCCTGCTGCTCGGGTTCTTTTTGAAATCCTTTGGCAACACAAACAGTCACCAAAAGCAAAACACCCAGGGGTCTTTGTTACAAACTGGCCAGGATTTGAGGGATGGAAGGCTGATCATGTCACTGCTGTCTCAGCCACATTCGTGAAGATGTGCTCTCCTTCCTTCAGTGTCTCTTCTCCGTCAGTAAAACTCCTATGTTCTGTTGACAGGGAGCTAATTTACCCCCCTCACTTGTCGTCTCCTTCTCACGCGTGCAGCGGAAGGCTCCAGTGGAATGACTGCTCTGTCTGCTCTTGGCTGCATCCCCCCATTGAGAAGCAGTGCTGATAGTGTGAGCTTCAGTCCTCTCTCCAGCGCTCTAAGTAGAGAGTCTGTGTCAGACAGGCAGAGCGAATGTGAGTGAGTGTGCATGTGTGTGTGTATTACAATGTAGCCCAGCTGGAAAGAAAGGGAGAGAGAGAGAGAGAGAGCTGAGAGAGTCAGATCACACGTCTTAAAGCAAGACTACCCACTTCTGCATCAAGACTTCATCGGCAAATGAGGCATGCTTTATTAACCCACCTCTCTTTACGTCCCGGCTTCCCATCCAGAGCACTGGGAGACGTGCGAGTGTAGCCTTCAGCTCACTTTGAATCTGTTTGCGTCCACGTGCGCGCCTGTGAGTGTGAGTTGGAGAGAGGGAGTGCGTGTGTTTTAGTCATAGCCCTCCAGCAAATTATCGGTGAAAGTGAAATGCTCCAAGCGCAGCACTTTTAATAGAAGGCAGGGTGCCTCATCTCAGCTCTGCAATCACCACATTATGGGTTGGGAGCTGGCTTTGCTCTTCCTCTAGTTTCCTGGTGATCAGTGATTTCCTTCTTTTAAACCATGAACCCTTCAGAAAACGTTTCGTCACCCCTGAAACAAACTTGAATGGGAAAGAGCCTCTCGGTAGCTCTCTGACACTTGCTCAAACACCAAATCTGTTCCCTTTAAAGGAAACCCATCTCTTCTTCTTCTTCTTTTTTTTTTTTGTATGCATGTGAGTTGGTGTGGGTCACATGTGGCAATCAGCCCTGTTTGTATGGAGTGTGTGGAGTACCATTTCCTCCAATATACTGAAATTCCTTCTACAAGCATGAGCTCCTCTTTAATTCATCCTAATGTTAACCGGAGATTTACTGTATATGCCACTCCCACACACCTGCCATGACTGACTCACTCATAGTGTGATATTTCAAGTGAACCGTATGCTGCACACAAGAATACTCAGAGGGGCTAAATAAACTTTCAGACTGCGAAGAGAGTGTTGTTACTGTGTAGGAGTAATACAGATGAACTTAATGATGAATATCTGGATAATTCTCAGATCTTTGTTCCTACACCTTGTGTTCTGCGATGCGCGAGCACAGTGAAAACATCTATTTCTCTGTATAAAAGCTTTGTTGCTAAGAAAATAAAATAAAATCAGCTGATCTGATTGGCTGTGATTTTTGAGATTTTTTTTAAAAAAAATTTTCCTGTAACTGCCAGTCAGCGTGCCATGATTTGGGGCATCCCAGACTTATTTGAACTGCTGTGATATCACCTCTGCTTGTTCTTTGCACACCATAGTGGGGTGTGAAAAAATGCGGCATGGGGATATTATTCCTGCAATGCAAAGTGCGGAGCGAGTGGGTAAAAAGCTGATAAAATACCTCATCCTAAGACTGAAAAATGTCGTGGATGTAGTTGAAGCCATGTGTTGCTGTTGTTTTTTTCATAGTTCTGTAATAATCTATTGGGAAGACAGTTATGAATAGTGGCACTGCCATCTGGATCTCTGTTGGGTAAAGCACACCACATGTTAAGTGACCAGATTCGCATTAGGCAGAAACTGCAGTGTAATTACCACAATGATTAGTGCGTCTACATTGTGAACGCGTATTTGCACAAAGCGGCTTGATTACTAATAAACAGGCTCATTTGTACATCTTTGTATTAGCTTATTGTTTTTTGTGCTTGTGCAAGAGTTATTAATAGTACCCATGCTTGGATTTAATGTTTTTATGATCTGTCCCATTGGACTAAGATGAAGGCGTGAAATGAAAGTCCTACAAACAAGCCTCAGTGGAGAACTTAGGACTGAAGGCATCCAGTTATTATGGGTTTCTTTTCGGCGTTGTGTGACACAAGTCTCCCATTTACAGCTTCATTTTTCTGTCGTCGTTATTTTGTCGCTGCCTCCTGTTTTTCATTCTGTGTCGGTCTGAGCTGTGCTGGAAGAATGGACCAGGACAACAGAATTTCACAGTAATTCTGGATTGTTGTCGCAGTCTCATTCCTTCCTGTCTCCCTTCTCAGGGGTTTCCATCATTTCCAAACAGCTGTCGCCGCAGCCCATGCCAAGACCTAACCACAACCGACCAATCGCTGGCCAACTCTGTGTTTGGATCTGGGCAGACCTGTTAAACGCCAGCGTTTGCCAGTATTCCTCTCTCAGTCCTCTTCTTTTTCATTCTGTCATTCTTTTTTTTTCTCCCCCGTCTTTATGTTTTTCCCTCTAGCTAATAAAATTCTTCCTTTCAGATCAGCCAACAAGCTTCAATATGCACCCGCTAGCTGTACCAAAATGCCAATTTAAGCCCCCCACCACCACCACCACCACCACACACCCACCCCAGAAGCTTTCTGCTTTTCTTTATTAAATGAGCTTTGTGCTTTTCATCATTTCAGACTAGGAAAACAAAGAATTTCTTCATCTGATGTGAGAAGTTGTCGTGTTAGTAAACCTTTTCTCCAGAGTTATTGTAGAGTGACACAGAGAGTTAGAGGAAAGGAGAGAAATAAAAGAGCAGGGGGAAAAAAAAAAAGGAGATTAAGGCAAGCGGGAAAATTCATTTGGAGGAACTGTGCCGCAGCACTCTTGCTCACTGATGGATGGTAATGGGAAGAAAATGATTAATGAAATGAAGAAACCTGATATATAGTAATAATTTTTTTCACATTTATCGGAGCATCTTTTGTGTGCTCTTCCTCACATGAGTACTTTACTGTAACAGCAAAGTGTAAAATGTAAGGTTAGTGGATATACAGTTTTCCAAACATAAGCCCTTCAAGCATTAGGTTTATCCTGTTTCTCCTGTGTCAGCAGAAACAGTGAGAGTAAAACACTAAAATGTCAGTATGAACTCCGAAAGGAAGAGAAATACTGGTTCTCACAAGCAAATTATTTCATATCTACAAAGATGATTTTCGTTGTTATGACCCTAATTAGATTCTCATTTTCATTACTAGGCAAATTCAAATCAGTTAGACACATTTTAATCGTGTAAAACTGAGCTGTTTTTATTGATTGCCTGGTCCTGTTCAGTAGCAAATGCATACAACTGTATGTTGTTAGGAGGCGGTTATATAAAAAGCAGGGGATAATAACACATGTGATTCTGGAGTAAATTACCATCATCCATCCAATTCATTTCTATATTAAGCTGTGTTTTCCTAAGCCCCTTATTATGGCCTGTTTGCTTGTTGGAGCTCTTTTGATTTCACCAGCTTTGATTCGACCGTTTATAAGTTTTCAGTCTAAGAGTCAACTAAAGACGATGGGTCAGCTCAGGATCGAGACCAGGTTTTGCAGTCTTTACGGTTTGAGACTGTCAGCCTGGAGTTCCTGAGGTGCCGACAGCTAACATGCCATCGATTGCTGGCAAGCAGCACAGTGGAGAATGCAATAATATTTCTTTATTTTTTAATTTTTTCAGAGCCCAAATCAGCACAATCTTTGCATCGCTGCGTTTTTACTAAAATTAAAATCAAATTGAAGAAATGGCATTTTGATACCCTGTAGGAGATCCAGCATGCAGAGACATAATTACAGGAGTAATCAATGAGACTTCCATTGAGTCATCTTAAGGTAGCAGCCATACTGAAAGCTTGCCCAAAAAACACGATCTCGATAAGCAAAACTAAACTAATTCAATAATTTAAGGTTAAGACCTGCGATTTTTATTGGCCTGGTTCTGGAATATTTTCATGACAGCTTCTAACTGGTATCCACAATTTAGTATGCAACATTTCCTTAAAAAATGGATCTTGACTCATGGGCCGCACTGCATCACATTACAGTACCAATCATTCTGGCTGCTAGTGAGCTTTCAGTCCATTCTTCTGACGTGACTCCATCAGCTCCTGATATTTGTTTAATTTCCTTTTATAGCCGGGCATTGAAATCTGATCCTCCCAAGGCACACTGAGCTACAACACGAATCCCACTTCTGAGGCTTCTGAAAGCAGGACACCAGACCTCACTGACGCTGATGAAGAGGTGCCAGGGAACTTGCCCAGCTACTTGCCTTTGTTGACAGTTGAAGCGAAATGCTCTGGCCCGTCACTCAGATGTGGCACCGATACCACCCCGTGCTCCACCCTGTGCTCTCAGCCACTGTAACATGGTAACTTCAGTGCCTCAGTTTATGATGTACAAAGTTGCTCTGCGGTACACCCACCTGGCAGTCCATGTCAAAACATTAAAAACCGACCAGAATGCATCAAACATGATCTCATTTGGATTCTGTGCTGTTTAGCTAAAGATCTAATGCTGATGAGGGGTCTAATTTATTTCTACTTGACTTTGAGACTTTAAAGGAGTGTCGAACATTCCTGTCAAATGATCGATCACCTATCTCTGTAAAACTGACACTGAGCTTTGGATTTGTTTATGTTTCTGCCCCAGATCTTCCACAGTTTTGTATTTGTATGCTGCTCCTTGGCTAAATAATCCATAGTCAAATGCCCTTACGCTGGCACCGCAATCATTTATCTCTGATGACCAATTAGTTTTATGCCCTGTGAAGTTTTCTGGGTTCTCTAAAATTTTGGTTATTTAGTTCCCTTCTTACAACGAGTTGTTTTCTATATCTACAACTCCCCCCACACACAGAGACACACATATATATGATTACGTATCATGTCCTGATGTTTGGGAATCCTCATGGCTGTCACTCTGTATTTGTGCCTAACAGCATGTAGTAAGCTGTGACAAAGCAGGCTTTTACATCAAAGGTAATGGCATTGGTTAAAAAAAGAAAAGAAAAAGAAATCACTAATAATAATAAATATGATACATTTATAATTACAGCTTATTCAGCACCATTTTTACATATTTACTTTATTGTATGATGCTAACATCAGACAACATACACAATCAGAAATTTCATCTAAGTCAACTGTAGATTCAGCAAGTTTTCTGTTTATGTGGATGTAAAAGGTGTTGGTAGGCTTACCTTGTTTATTTTTAAGTATAATTACAATGATATTTAGACGCTTAATGTTAAATTCCTTTTTGAAAGAACCTCTGTTAGTGCTGCTATGGTCAAACTCCTGGGGAATATTACTCCCCACGTATTTAATCATATACTACAGGTAGAAGTGAAAATGATTTGTGGGATTTTTTTGCGTTTTGAAGTAGGTCACAAAATCTGGGCTGGTAATGCACTGGGACTCACCAAGTCTCAGCAGGGTATAGTTTCTTTCTCTTGCAGTTTCAGGATGGAGGAGTAATTGAGCACTAGGTGCCTCTACTCCTGGAGACGACAGCAGCCATGGAAATGTCCCCTCACAGACCAATAAAAATGTCCTCTCCCTCTTGCTGTAATTGGACCAGGGACAGTGGGGTTGGGCTTTGGCCCAAGGAGACCACCTGTGGAAATGCTTTGCTCAATACGCCACTATTAAACTGATGAGGCAGGGGACTCCCTGGGAGGGGAAAAAAAAGGACAGTAAAAAGAGTGATGCTGATGAGAACAAGGAGACAAAACTGGAACATTTCAGAAATGCTCACTGCTTACTCAAATTGACAGCTGCCAGAGTCTACAAATCTACTGAAAAGACTGAAATTAATCTGTCTGCCAGTAAAGATAGGGAATGTTAGTGACAAGAGCTACCATAAGAATACAATTTCAATATGAACAATAGAATAAAAACAAAACGCCCAAATACAGCCAGTGCTGAAAACAATAGCAGTGACATTAACAACCAAGCATCAAAGTTAAATAACATAATGTGAAAAGAGAACGAAATATGCTCTATAGAAGAAACACTTTGATTACATTTTTTTCAGCCAGCTAAGTTTTGGGATTTTGTCTTTCCATTTTTTATTTAGCAGTGAAAAAGTTACACTCCATCTTTACATGACATGGTAACATGATTAAAAAAAATACAAGACTGACATTTCTTTACTTATCAGGGAGAGTGTAAAAACGCTAAAAAGAAGCAGGTGGTGATATAACTCTAACCATATAAAAAGTTCAGCCAATGAAAAACCTTCAAATAATAACACACGGTGTTACATTACTGTATAACCTACATATGGGCGCTAATGATTGGCCATTAGGGGATTCAATTCAGTTCATAATAATTATTCATAATTATTTCATTTACTGGTTTTGCTACTTGTCATGCATGTTTTCATATAGGCTATATGTCTGCATACTACATACATACATATAGTGGTGAACACCTTACAGCCAATGATAATGTAACAGATGATAACAGGAAGTTACAGGATAACTTCATCTTTCTTGTTTTTATTGTCCAATCCATCCATTCTGTTCTGCTTATCCATCCCAGCTGTCTTAGGGCGAGATGCAGGGTACACCCTGGACCGGTATCCCTGTGACACTCTGTCACAGGGCTAACACATAGACCCCAACAACCATTCGCACTCACATTCACACCTATGGCCAGTTTAGAGTTTCCAATTAAACTATCCCCACTAACATGTCTTTTGGACTGTGGGAGGATGTGGGAGTACCCGGAGAGAACCCACGCAAACATGGGGAGAACATGCAAACCCCACACAGATGGTGGAAATGAACTCAGGACCTTCTTGCTGTGAGGCAAGAAGGTCTCACAGCAAGAAGGTGGCTGTAGCTCAGGAGGTAGAGTAGGTCAGCTGCAGATTGAAAGGTTGGTGGTTTGATCCTTGGCTCCCCCAGATTGAATGCCAAATATCCTTGGGCAAGATGCTAACCCCAACTTGCTTTGGATGGGGTTAGCAGTATGAATGAGAGTTAAAAAGCACAGAAAGTATAGATGACAGTGCTTGTGTGAATGCGATGTGTTGTATAGAGTGCTTTGAGTACTCCAGGAGAGTAGAAAAGCACCATATAAGAATCAGTAGGTCCTCTGCTGTGCCATCATGCTGCCCTGTTATTTTTTTGTTTGTTTGTTTTTTAACGCTGTTACATACCAAACGCATTGCAAAAAAACCCAACCTGAAATTCTGAATTTACCGGATTGGAACTTGCCATGTAACAAAGAGGGAGTGATAGGTCAGTAGGTAGAGTGATTACCCCATGATCGGAAGGTCGGTGGTTCAAATTCCCTGAACAGCTACCCTGAAGTACCCCTGAGCAAGGTACCGCCCTTACACACTGCTCCCTGGGCGCTAGGTTGGTGGCTGCCCACTGCTTCACTGAGTGAACGGGTTAAATGCAGAGAAGGAATTTCCCCACAGGGATCAATTAAGTATACATTATATACACACTGAATAAAAAAAAAGAAGTCAACATCGAGCTGCGATGAGCTGGCACTGATATTTCTAAACTCGAAAAGTAAGAAATTGAGTCAAATCTGTTTATTTGTATCCGAAAAACTGGAAAAATTGATTTTGGTTTTAAAAAAATAAATGCTGTAAATTTGCCCAGTAAAATTATGTGGTCCATGTGAACAGCTGCATTAAGAATAGGTGAAATATTTGGATTAAAGGCTTTTAATTTGTTATTTCGCCAACAAAAAGGTGGTCTGGTCACTGAGAGTGGTGGCTGTGAACCAGCTTTGAAACACATATCTTCTTATTTTTATCTGTTGTTTATCTGGCAGGACTTTTACATTTTTAAAAGACTTTTAATTTACATTTAATTTATAAGTGCAAATTTCAAAGCTAAAATTGTTGTGAGCCATATCTTCAGTGAGTTCAGCATTACTGTAATGGTCTGATCTGTTTCTTACTGTATTCATCAGGATGAAGGGTTACAGTGTCACCGCCTGGTCAGTTTACAGTCACCCAGGTCACACATGGATCACAGCCAGGAGATTTAACCCTGTGCACACGGGGCTGAAGGAGGTGTGGAAGAATAGATTAAGATAAGAGGAAGAGGAGAGAGGGAGTAACAAGAGATAGATAGAAGATAGAGAGAAGCTGCAGGCAGACAGAGTAAAAATGCTAAGGCATTCACACTCAAAGCCCGTTTAAACATTCATCTGGCTTCTCTCTTCTCCTGCATTCATGCTGCACAGCCAATTCCGGGGCGATAAGCCAGCTGTGTGCTTCTCAAGGTAAGAGAGTGAATAGAGCAGTACAATCTCTGGCTGATGCTGAGGAGGGACAGAGCCTACACACTGACCTTCCATATGCTAGCTTTACTTTAGCAGTAGAGGAGGGTTTCATAAAGGGATTATTCCGCTCAGTTACCTTTGACCTGTCTGGCTGCCTTCCATAACGGCTCAAGCTGCCTGTCCATCACTCAAAGAGAGGCATAAAGAGAGGAAGATAAGAGGGGAGATGGTTTGAACCTGTGGGAAAGGATTAAACCCTCCGTTGCTTGACTGTGGAGAGACAGGGGGGCCAAAGTGAGGGATCCGCAACTGAGTTGTCAGAAACTGCAGCTGCCACCGTCTGTGCTGGTGACTCAGTAGGTCAGGGTAATATGGAGGAACTGAAGTGACCTTTTTCATCAACTGTGAGACAAGGCTGTTCAACATTTTCCCTCTGCTGACAATTATGATCTATCAAAAGTGGCAGAGAAGCCCGAGGAGAGCCGCTGAATGCCAAACATCCCGAGTTCCACCCACAGAGAATGTCGTTTTCCAACGTGATTCACAGGAGCTGGAAAGGAACTTCCAGCCCTTCATTGAAAAAATGCTGATGATGACTCAGCCATATTTGAAAGCATTGTTATAGAACACACATTTAGTAACTGACTCACCAGATCTAGATAATGACTGCTTTTTAATTCAAAAAGTGAGTATAACCTGGAGAAGAATTAGAGAAGCACATTTTCTCATTGCTTAAATCAGAACACTGGATACGTAGGAGTGAAAATCCTCTAAAACATGTCAAATGGAAATTAACATGTTATATCACAAGTTTATATAGAAAATGATTTCATAAAATATGCTCTTGTTGTCAACTCTTTGTATTCCTATGGACCGTAGCTGGCCGTGACTGACAGTTGATGTTTTGGATGATGGTGAGCCAGTGAGCTGTAACAACTCACTCCAACAAAACAAAATCTCCTACAAGTCTCAAAGGAAAGCTCTTTGAGGGAGGCATCCAATTCCACCTTCCTTTCAGCAATCATCCACCAGGCACGCAGAAATAAAAGAAGCGGGACTGAGAGGGCAAGAAAGTAAAGGAGATTGAGACGCACAGAGGAGACATGAGGGGGGAGTAGAAGAAGGAAGCGGGCGAGAATGAATGCATGAAGTATTGTAAGCAGGAAGCTGAAAGAGAAAGAAAGGTTGTGCGAGTACAGGGGATTTTCTCCTCTCTACTCTCTCCATTTCTCCCTCTGGCAATGTAGCGGTTATTTACTGCGGCTTCTCCTCTCCCGGTGGAATGTGAGGGAAATGGGCTCTTAACTGGGTTTCCATACATCACCTGCTGACACTGATGCTTGTAGTTTTGGAATGCCTACATCTGATGTTTCTCTTTAAAATCAATTATTTACAGAGTATCTAAGAGCCTTGCAATTCATCATAGCTAATTGCAGTGCATCGCCATGGCCGTAGATCATGTCAGCGGCGTCTTGCTCTGTTTCGAATTTGTTTTAAGTGCCAGAAAAGTGGTGAAAGCTTCTGACGTTCTCAGCTATGAAATGATAGAATCCGAGCTCAGCGGTTTAGCTTTCATCAGCCCACGCTTGATTAAAAAAAATCTGTCAATCATTTGCACCTTGGATGAAAGTCGTTGTTTTTACACTGTTTATTGTGCACTGGCAATGCATTTTAATAAGACTTGTCGTACCATCAGACTATTAATAGCACAGAATAAAGTAAGACTGGAAATAGGTTTATCAGGCTCTTATGTATTTAGCGTTATGAAGCACTGGTTCCGATGCTGACATGTCACATGTAGTCACAAGGCTTTCAGCTAGGAGGACAGAGTTAGTTTTTGACTCTCGGATTTCATTTTCATTGCTTTTTTTTTTTAACATTGATTTTCTCTGTCTCTCTCTCTCTCTTTGGTCCGCTGGAACAGGCTACAGACATTTCCAGAGCGACAAGTCTCTTCCCATTTGTCGGTGGCCTTTCAATGAAAGTGACAGTAGAAAAGCAAGTCAGTAATTGGCAACAATATAGTAAGGTGACTACAAACACGTGTGATATGCTGCAATCGATCACAATCAAGGAGAAAACATGTTTCAGTTTGGTTTCACGAGAATCAAAAGTCTAGACAAACACCCACATTTAGTCAGTTTGATCAGTTAATGGAAACGTCTTTTTAACGACAGACAATCGGGATCCATTTTTTAAAATGCTCTGACTTTGATTAATCACGCCTTTAGGAGGAAGCATGAATACAATTTGGGGTTTCTAAATAACTGACAGCTGACGGATCAGCAGTAGTGGTTTGTGCTTTTCAGAAATGGTGACGGTTCTTCAACAATAGCGGATGCCATGAGGACATCTGAACATGTGTCCTCTTTTAAACATGTGAACTGTTTTAAAAGGTCCTGAGGGATTATACATTGTGTTCATTAGATGTGATGACTTGTTGGAAATAAAGGTACCTGCTGGTACCCAGCTGTGTTTAGGTACGCTGGTATTCATCTTAGTCGATTAGATTGCAAGGACTCCCCAGCAGGTGTATCCCTTTAGGTCTTGTTGCTTGCTATTGACGCTCGTGATGAAATCCTTCCACTGTGAAGAGACCTCAGCACACCTGTAATCCACAGTGAGGATGAAGTTGTCATCCACTGTGGAAATTTGTTTGAATTTTCCCAATGTGACTGCCCCCCCCCTCCTCCGCCACCACCAGCGTTCACAGTCTGATTGCTTTTACACGAATCTAAATGAAATACAACAACATTATGAGCCAATCCAAGAAATACATTAACCTTTACAAATCAAAACATGTCATATCCTTTGAGCTAGTGCTGTTTGCCTAAAACGGTTGGATTAAACAGAACGTAATTATATATTTTTTTCACTTGTACTTAGCTGCCTATTGTTTATTAAGTCAGGGGACCTGTTAGTTACTCTCTTAAATGGAAACGTCCATGTACAGTAAAATCTTCTGTTTATCTTCTCATTATTAGACGAGGGATGTGTTTCCATTTTTTTTAAATAATTAAAATGCCGCAGGCATTAATGCACCGCAGTCGTTCAGAAGGCGATGAATTTTGCTTGGAGATGACCTTCTTCGCACTCCTTTTCCAAAACTGAACGACATTAATGGCAGCGTGTAGGGGCCGATCAAAACAGGGATAACAGAGAAGCAGGAAGTGGAGATAATATGTAAAATGCCGTGAGAAGATGAATTGGGGAGTAGGAGCAAGGTGAATGATGGCAAGATGATCATGGGGAACGAGGTGAAGACAGCAGCGAAAGATAGGCAAGCGTGTACGGGAGAGAGAGGACTGATTGACAATTTGCATCCTCTTCAGAGGGTATCAGGGGACATGATTGAATCCAGTCAGGCTGAACCCATTAGGGGTGCGCTGCCGTCAGAGGCCGAGCAGAAAGCCATTCACTGACACCCAGTCCCTGCTCTTCACCGGTCTCCATTTATATTCATGTCAGGGTTGAGTTATTGAGGGACAAGAGAGAGTGAGGCAGGCCTCGCCCAGCCATCCATTTGCTGTTTGTAAGCCATACAGTTCTTACCCCCTGCCAAAATTGCTCACTTAACCTGTGCACAACTGATCCCATTTGCATGTGATTTTAAAGGTTCAATGTGTCTATAAATTGGTTTCAAATTGCAGACGTATGACATTTGAAGCCTCTTAAAAGCAGTGGGAAAAACTATTTAAACACTCTGAAGAAAATGCAAAGCATATTTGCATTTTAAGCAGTTTAACGTGTCTCTTCTCATTAGCCCGGCCTGACACTGCCGGCATAACTGAAACCTAGATGACGCACGGCCACGTGAGAGATTTTTAGTTGAACCGAAGCGAGCATTTTGCTAAAGGTTCTTCTTTGTGCTTCTCGGTAGATCTCAGGGCACGATGAAAGCAGCGGAGATATACAGCACTTGAGGGTGTTATAAGCCACAATGGCCGAGGGCTGCTGGGAACAGTTCCTGACAGCTGTCCCGCTGCTAGTGTCTCCATTCACCTCAGCCAGACAGCAGATCCAGAGCAGCCTCAGAGTTTGACTAGGTGACAAAGGAGGTGGAGTGTTGCGGAGGGTCGTCAGCGTGTTGCCATTTATCTCGAAAACACAGCACACACGCCCAAAGCTACAATATTACAGCAAGCTTGGTTTTGTTACAGCTCGGTTGTCAAAGCAGAGATGATGGAACCATGCCAACAGACTTCTCTTTATTCTCTCGAGTGGAAATCAGACGCTAATAGAGAAGATTTCTTCCTTTGTGTGTGAGCGCTTTCAGTGGACCTTTTGTGATATTCTGCAGTTGTGAGTGACTCAGACGTAAGTACTAAAAAGGGACACTGTGGCATTTGAAAACAATTGTATTCATATTTTAGTTTGTACCTTAGAAGTGCACTCAGGATGCCAAATTGCCTATTAGGCTGTTTTCATAAAAGCTGCCATGGCGCCACTAATCCAGTTTTTATACATTGGCTCCTTGCTTTGATGTAATTATCTAAACACAAATTTGATAAGCTTTTTCTGGGTATTTTAGGAGTCCAGCAGGAGTGTAGCTGAAATACTGTTTAATGTCATACAGTCGCCATATAAAGATCATAAGAAAGAGATGTGGTTAGTTGGTTCCTCCTGGGACTACTATGGAGTGGACCAGCTATATGGGCACAGTCATTTTTGCTGCACAGCAATATGTTTGTTTCCAATGTCTCTTGCCCCGCCTCGCCCGCCTCTTCGTTTGTGTCCCTGAAGTTTAAAATAGTCACAGAGGGATCATGTTTGCGTTATGAATGTCCTAATTACCAGAAGGTAGAGAGAGAGGGTCCTGAAAGCGGTGCTCAAGTGACTGGCTCAAAAACATTGCCAGGCCATCGTTTTTATTTAGGCAGGCTTAATGCAGGCTATTGACTTCTCAGTGAGGACCAGGATTAGGTCAGATATACTTCACTCACTAATGCATGCCTAATGGTTCTACTATAGATTAGCCATAAAAATGGATGAACATAAATATTGCTAGATTTTAAAACATTTATGAGCGAAATCCAATGCCCCGCTTCGAAAATTGAGAGTCGCTAAGCAGAGTCACTGAGTGTAGATTTATGCTCTATGTTTAAAAAGAAGAAAAAAAAAAGTGGTGGAAAATGTTTGGAGTCAGCATAGCTGCACTGATTCCAGTACCGTTCTACAAGATGTGTTGTGTTTTTGTTTGGCTGCTGTGTTGTACGTTCTCCAGCTGGCATATCCATCGCAGAGTAATGAAAGAGCAGGGACGGTGGGTCTCGGGGCTTCCAGAGTTGACATGTTCGTGCCGGCCTGCCACGGTTACGCCGGCGTCTGTGGCACAGCTGTTGACAAGTGCCTGCTTCACCTGTCACAAGCTCATCTGTCACCTTTGACCTCTGGCAGGATTTTTCGGCAGGTGTTGAGATCTGAAATCTCAGACACCCATAACACTGTCAGTGCTGTATGAGAGGATTTGGGAGTGAAAGCAAGAGTGAGGACCACAGCACACGACAGGCTTGTAGTCAGCAGCAGAGCTACCAAGAAGTCTTGTTTTCCCGCTGACTGGATTGAGACACAAAAATCTTCCTGATGAAGGCTTCACTGGCTTCACACACAAATCTATTAAAACAAAGTCACCTTTAACACTCACTCTTTAAATCAAACTACCTTTGTCACTATCATCACTGAACTAATCAGTAGTTCTTAGCAGTGGGGCTCTCATCACATGGTGACTGAGAGTGCCATTGTCAGTTCAGCCACAGTACATTACCTTCTCATTAAAAGCTTATTAAAAGACCATGAAAGCCACAGAAATAGTCATAATATAGCTCCGTTTTTAATAATAGGCTGCTGAGCTTTAACCTTATGTGCTGTGCAGATGTAGTTTTTCTACTAAACTGAATATTAGCGTCTGGGAAGGCAACTGACTGAGCATACCCCTGAAAGGAAGACATTTACAATCAGGATGGAGCACAGGGTTGTTTGAAAGATGACGATGATGATGACGATTTCACCGACTGATGTACTGAAGTGCATTTCTGCAGTGATCAGAATGGCATCATCAGTTACTAAGAATCTGAAGACCAAACAAGTAGACCAAGATTGCCCTGGAGTCTTCTACAGTCTTCTTCTTAGACATATATTTTAAGCATAGATATAAGCTTACACTGTATGAAAAACAATATAGTTGAGTTAACCCAGTGTTTTGTAGGCACATGCTTACATTAGCAGCTTATCAAAGAAATGAAACATTCATTTCAAAACAAAAGTAATTTTTATTAAATATGATGTGTCATAGTCATTGTTATTCTCTGGCTCTCTTCAACAGTGTGCCTTTTCTTCCTGTCTTCCTTCCCTCACCCGCCCACCAGTCAGGTTAAAGGGAGTTTTTCCTTCCCACTGTTGCCAAAGCAGTTGCTCATTGGGCGTTTGATATTTGGGGTTTTCTCTGTTTTCTCTGTATTACTGGAGTATTGTAGGGTCTTTACCTTAAAATATAAAGCACCTTGAGGCAACCGTTGTTGTTATTTGGCACTATATAAATAAACTTGAATTGAATTGCAGCTTTAAGACTACACATTCATTAGTTAATTAGTGTTTAACAAAGTCAAAAACCAAGAAAAAAGCAGGGATCATATACTCATATACATGTACTACAAATGGACTTCTTTTTGCAAACCAGAGGATTCACCCTGCTCACCACCGGTATTCAGATTTAGGGCACTTTTTCCTTGCTTCACTTTTCAAGTTCCAGAGGCCAAATAGCTCCCCTCTGAGAGCTGCAATGGCCCAGCAAGGAAAATTTTCAAAAAGCAGTCAAAATGTCACATGTACACTAGAAGCCTTTGGCCTCTGACTCTTTTTCTCCGTCTGTGTGTGTGTGTGTGTGAAGCCTTGTGTTACCTCGTGTTACCATATTCGGCCCTTTATAAATCTAAGTTATTATTAGTAGTAATAGTAGATGTGGTAGTATTAGTTTTGTTTAGGTTTTTCATGTGAGATTGTGCACGCATTGCTCAAGAGCTGTCCATTAACTGAAGTTTGTTGTGTGTTGTGAGACAAAATGCTGACAAGCATGCAAACTTCTATAGGCCTTGAGATCTTGCCCTGTATAATTTCAGGGGTTGTTGAGAACATAATGATACAAATTGTGTGTCATGAAGTCAGGGAGAGCGTCAGGGCTGCACTTCACTGCACCAGTAAACAAACCTGGCGACAGTAAGTAAATGTCCAACATCAGCCCTTCCATGCTCCGTTTCATCGCATAATGCACAAAATGCTCACCCTGCAAGTGTTTTTGTCAGAGAGGTTATGCGCGTTCATTTTTTGTCACACATTGCAGACGTAGTTTATCTTGTGTACATTTAATGTATTGCAGGTTTATTCACTGTGTCGCTATCACTCAGAGAATTGTTAGTAGGCGTTTGCATATAAGTCAGTGTCTTCCAAGCATAGGTGGCCATGATAATGTAAAGTAGCGTGTTTCCGTACAAAATAATCACATCACAGCCACAACCATGTCAGTACTTGCACTACAAAGGTTTTTCAGTCAACTTCAAACTCAAGTACCTTTTACCTATTGTGCTACAATCAGCTGATTTTAGCAGGGAGGAAGGTTTTCCACAGCTTTTGAGGAATGACGATATGGTCTGAATTCTTTCAGAGGGAGAACCACACAATTATATATCATAGCTGGTGGTTTTGAGATTTTCCCTGACCAGTCTCTAGATCCTGCATTCACATCCAAAATGGCAAGTTAAGCACAGGAAAACATATTTTATCAGTGTGCTTATTTTACATTTATTCATCAGAAAGTGTTAAAACAGAAGTATGTTGCCTATGTGTCATAGATTGTGTATCACTGAGCAATCTGGTCCTAACAAGTGCTTCCTCATAGCACTGATGACACAGTTTCACACTTAGCAAAACAGTCAAATCAGTGAGCCACCAGTTCATCCAATGGAATTAATCTTCAGTTTATTTATGCAGTAGACTGTTTAAAGTCGTTGCAAACATAAACAGGACGGAGGTTATCGCGGGTTAACCCTTTCCCAGTACACCAGTGCTTTCACATACCTGCGTGTTGCAACTGATTCTACAACTGACGAGGCTGGAGACACGCTCATTGCATATTTCCTTCTTTTATAGAGCTATGAATCAGTGCTGACTTATATTAAGCACATTTTCCAACCAACATCAATGTCCTCTCTCTCTCTGTCTTATTTTTTGCTGCTGTTCTCCTCCTCCCTTTACTCGCCTTGCGCCCTCTCCAAGCAGCAGATAAATGCATGTTGTTGGCTCGTTCTCTTCTTCTTTGTCCCTGTCTCTGTTTCATACACACAGACAAAAACAAGCAGTTTGTTTAAACAAGCGCTGCTCTTTTGTTCTCTGCTGTGAGTGGGGTCAGAAAAAGGTTGGCAGCAGATAGTGTGTGTCCAATGGATCGCTGCTCAGGAGTCAATTAACGAGGGTCTTTGCAAATGAACAGAACAAGGGCATAATCAGCTCCAATCTCCTGCTAAGACCTGCCTCCTGACTCATCTGTTGAAGCATGCTGGTAAATTGACTGCTCTGGACTTTAATGGGATGAATCTTAAGTGGTGGAGGTTGGAGGCTCTTAAGACAATTGGTCCAGAGGTTTTAGAACAAGCGCATGCGATAAGAGTAATCGAGATGCAAAGAGAAGAGGCTCCTGCTCTGACCGTGCCGGTGTAATGTAATGGGTTTCTGGACATGCTCTGTTCAGATACATTGCATTAAACATTCTGAGACAGAGCAGGGTGCGTTACCAGCGTTAATTAATTACCTTCCTGTGACCACAAACAGCCTCAACTACTCCACACCACTGCCCCCAAACGCTAATCCAGGAAATTTGTGCTGACAATCCTCTCAAGGCTGTCCCCTTCTCCTAGCACTCGGTTTCCCTGCCCATTTTAACATGTAGAAATTTGCCGGTGACATTTCCAAATGGAGATGATTTCCCAAGTGGGCAGATCAATGAGTTCACTGCAATGCTACATCGAAAGGTGCAGGAAAGTATTTACTGCTCGCTCGCAGTTTAACAAGCGACTCACACCTCTATCTTTCTGTGTATTTATGCATAACTAATCAGCTGTACTGTATATGAATAAGGTTGCGTGCCATCTATTGCTCTTAAGATCATTTGTGTATATTTATACTGAATAATTATCTTAATATGCAGTTCTGATCAGAAGTTTACACACACTCATTGTGGGCATGAATATCATTGTAACTTTATTCTTTTAATGATTTCTTTGAACTTTTTCAAGGGTGAAATGATTATACAGTATACATCTTTAACGAATAAAAAAAAACCAAGGCTTATGTGGAAAGGTTTGAATTAATTTTCTGTAATCCACACAGGGTCAAAAGTATACATATAGGCTCAAAAATATACATAAACGTACTTAAATCTTTAAATAAGGTTGTACAGCGTCTTTTAACTTGACAAGGCCAAGACCTATTAACTTCTCATTAATGATAATGGTTCCTCACAACTGGTAATTTCTCTTCCCCAACATAAAAAGGATTGTTTGATATCACTCAGTGGGTTGACCAATACTCAGAGCAATGAGAAAGTACAAGGGACTCGGTGAAGAGCTAAAAAGAAGAATTGTAGATTTGCAGAAGTTGGGAAGGTTTCAATTTCTAAACAACTGTAGATTCCAAGATTATCAATTCAAACATGCATGTGTATGTACAAGTTATGCTGTCAGGGTGTCACTCTCACATTGGATGAAACTAGTCAGGATCTTATAGAACAACCCAGATTGAGTTATTTGGCCACAGTGACTGAGGTGTGCTTGGAGCAGTAAGGGTGAGGCTTTCAAACCTAACAACACTGAACCAACTGTCAAACATGCTGGTAGTAGCATCACGCTCTGGGGCTGTTAAGCTCCGGTGATATTTGTACATTGCAGAAAGTGGATAGAATAATTAAAAAGGAAGTTCACCTGGAATAAAAAGCTAGATGGTTAACATTTGGACATCAATGAGTGTTCCAACAGAACAATGATCCCAAACACACTTTAAAAGTGGTTTGGAGATGGATAAAACAACTAACATTAAGCTTCTGGAGCAGCCTTCCCAAGTCCCTAACCTCAAGCTTAATGGAAATTTGTGGACTATGCTTAGTGTTTGTGGATTAGAGAAAATCCAGAACAAAACTTTAAACTTGAGCACCCAGTTCATGTTTTTTATAGTCATTAAAGATGTGCGCTGTACGATCATTCCACCCCGGAAAAACAACATCCCAAATAAAGAATTAAAAACATAAAATTAGCATGATACTCATGCTCATGATGAGCATACGTATGTAAACCTCTGACCACAGCTGTACATTTGTCTCACTTCTGGTATAGTAAGTGAATCCATTATAACTAAATATTATCGGCATCTTGTCCAAAAGACAGCTATATCTAGCCTTAGTCTATTTCCTGCTGAGAAAAAGTGGCTGGCCTTTTTGCTTCCTTTTTTTTTTGTGGTTCATTTTTTCTAGGCAACCGGTGAAATGACGAAAGAACACTGTGAACTTCACGCGACCATCAACATTTACCAGTGTCCTTTAAAAGTCAGGCTGCCCATTTCCTCTCTAAAATAGCAAAGTGTATTTAAATAGCTCGAGCAGAAACAAGCTTAAAAACTGAAACAATGAAAGTCCAGCTTCACACGCATAGCAGCTGTGACATTAGAAGCAAGTAAAACTTTCAAATAAAATATGTCTGCCTCGTTCCTCCTATATTTCATTTTAGTGGTGTTGTGTTCACTGAGCAGCGCAATAAAAGTTTGAATCATTTTTAAAGGCCTGTAAATCGAATCTGTGGATTGGACACAATGGGGAAAAGGGGAAGAAAGGGCACAGTCATCAGCCGGCTGCGAGGTATTAGAAGCTCCTCTTATAGGAAGGCTTGGTGCTTCTGTCAATGTCAGCTGGCACAATAGAGCCGGATAGGCCAGAGAATCGTCAATTATTTCATTGTTATTTTGTTCAGCCTATGTTTTTATTCTTCTCTGGCCATATATCTCCAAAGACATGAAAGGTGCAGCTTTGTCGTCCTTATCTGTCTCATGTTGTGTCTTCCTATCATTTTTTTCAAAGTGTACTAACAACAGTGCGTGACTGTTTTTAAAATGTTGACATTTACAGTTAAATTTGGCTAATATGTGGCATATTTTCGGCTAAATGTATTTAAGCTAGAGGTTTGTTTTGCTTACGAATCTATTGTCGTTACTATTATTAAAGAAAGACAGAAGAAGTCATTGTTGTTGTATTTTATTAGAGCATGTGAATTTGGAGCACATTATTTACTATATCTTGCCCTCAAAGTAGTCTAGCCAAAATCTGCAGTATTTTAGCCACCTGCCAATATACAAGGACCGATTAATGAGATCCCTAATTAAACCAAAGATGGGCGTAGTGATAGTGACGTCAACTACTGGGTGTGAAAAAACCCCATTGGTGTTTTTAAAGTGGCTAACCAGCCTTTTTCCTTCCTACAGCAAGCCAGCAAATTTCTGCTTTCTATGTATAAAAAGGCTTTTGTATAAAATATATTTTCTTGTATTTGAATAGTGGCAGTACTTAATATTAGATCAGGAATAAAACACAGACAAGTATCCCCTATCAGATCACTGCTTATCTGAGCTGTCACCATGCCTGCTTTGAAGCATCCATGTCTATTTGCTCTTGGGGAGGCTGAACAATTTTGTGAAAGCAGTCTGATAGGGGTTGATGAAGGTTGATGAAGTCAGTGTTAGTGAAGTTTCTTTGAAGTGGATCTAACATTGTCAGACTTGAACAATTAGAAAATAAACTCCTATATGATGTGTAAATGTAATCAATCAGTTTATCAATGGAAACATGGGATTTTTATGTACATTCAAGCTTTAAGTTAACTGGCATAATGTTATCTTACATAATCATTATAGATGGCTCGTTTCCAGCTACCCGGTCTAATCTACTTATAATGACTAAGTGCAACAAGTAATAATAAGAAAGAATGCATGTATATGCACATTTTCTCATGTCAGAGCCCAAACTTCAGTTCAGAAGACAAGACTTCAGGTAAGGAGTGTGGTATAGAGGGTTAAAACTGGGCCATGCTTGTATAAGAGGATGAAGGTGACTACTGTCGGTTAATTAGCTTTGTTGGTAAGGTGTGACTTAGTTAGCACACCTTGGTTAAGGTAAAGTATA
>VUQR01004542.1:35964-64409 GCA_015108515.1 Hemichromis elongatus
TTGAAAAGAAAAAATATATATATATATATATATATATATATATATATATATACAAGGCAGCAATGAACTAAAACATACCATACTTTATTACTTGTTGTTCTTTGGGCTAATGTTTACGAAATTAACATTATGATGTATTAAATAAGAGCCAGAATGAGCAACTAAGACCATAAACACATTAGGGAAATGTTTACTGATGTATGTCAGATCCCACTGAAAACGCTACGTCCAGATGAACAAAATCAACCTTTGGAAGTTTACTAATTTAATAAGTCAAATATAAGATAGCTGAGCTTTAAAAAGGCCTCTGTAGATCTTGCTTTTTACCAAATGATTTTCCCTTGCTGGTCCTCAGAATGAACATAAATTAATATACATTTGACATGAAAAACAATGACTTGGTCTTTTGCTTTTTCAGTGAAAATGCCCAGCCTTTAAAGTAAGACAAAGTGCTGGTTTCCAATTTCCCACCTGGAAATCTCCAGCTGTCAGTGCGCTGTCCATTTAGCAGAATATTATAATGAAAATCCACCTTCACCTGCTCCCTTGTTATAAGAGGTCACCATAGCAGGTAGCTCCACATCTTTGCTCTAGCCGGGTTTTGTGCCAGATGCCCTTCTTGATGTAACCTATACTGGGATTCAGGTCTCCTGCCAGAATTAAACCAGCAACCTTTTGCTTGACAAATAAATGTGTAATCCACTATATTATAGTAAAACAATATAGTTGATTACACATTTGCTGCATAGAAAAATAGTATAGTATAATTACTATTATAGTATCATTTTATATCTGACTCCTAGTTTATTTTCTGCACTACCAATAAAACATGTTTAAAACTGTTTGGGGTTTGTTTTTTTTTTAAATATGGTGTTACATTTCAGGATGTAAGGGATCTCTGTCTCTTTTCTCACTCAGAGTATAGGCACTGTCTAACATGTGAAAAGTACTTTAGATATAGTACCTGAAAGCAAAGAGAGCAAAAAAATGGGAGACAAAGTTTAGAGTGCATTCATCACCGTTTACATGCAGGAACGAGTTGTCAAACAACAACTAAAGCAACACTGTAGAAACACCTATTGAGCTTGTCTGTGTTGGACTGCTGTACAAAATCCCCACAGGATCCATCTATCTGCTACTCCAGTTCCCTGATGAGCTGTGCATCGCCGATCCAATAAAAAACTCCTGGAACTCCGCTGACAGCTCTGTGCTGCTCCAGGCTCTGATCAAAAAGAGCTACAGCCATTCTAATAGCCACATCTCATTGCATTATATTTCACACAGTAAATATGGCATCAACCTGTCAAGGCCCAGTGAAATTTAGGACACTAGGCTGGCAGACTTTTTTTTTTAATCCTGGCAGGAGCTTTTCCATGTAAAAATGGGACAGAGTGATAGATTTTAACTTACATTGTAGAAAATAGCTCAGGCAGTAAGCACCAGGTTCATAAGACTGGCATGCCTTTTTGGCTAAATACGTACGGAGTAGATATGTGCACATCACAAACATCAAGATGTGTGTGCACATGTCACAAAATCCCTTTGTCTGCCCTTGGAACATGGGAGAAAAATGCACTTGGGAAGTTAGCACAAGCTACTTTGGATTTCCCAAAGAAGGATTTGACAGAATGTATCTTTACACACCATATAGCAGCCTCCCTTTAGCTTTTGCTCCAGTGGCAGCATGAACCCATTTCTTTTGCGTACTGTGTGCCATCATCACTTCATTTGGCAGCAGAGTCAGACACGGCAGATACCAAGGGCATAAACAGATAACCAGATAATCCCACTTCAAGCTTCATTCCGGTGAGGTAACGCACAAAATGTTCAATCGTCTTCAAGAGATTCAGCTGTGAGGGAATCCAACGGCTCTTCTGACAGCTTGGCTGATACAGCTATCTTATCTGAGGATGGTGTTGTCGGGGTTCATTTATTGCTGGTACTTTATGCTATCAGAGTATTCTCATTTGAGAAACCTTATGCCGTTGTCTGGTACTCTAAATGTATTGTACTGTGCAAAAGTTCTGAGTCACCCTTCCTTTCTTGTCTTGAACAATAGTTCACCAGGCTTTCTGAAGGCATTTCAAAGTTTTTCTTTGGACATTGGCTGCTTTTTCACTCATTTTCAGCCCACTGCTTGTACCTGACCAATTTGAGGACGAGTAGGAGGAATTTTTTTTTTTTAATCTCTTAGTAGATATTTTGTGGTTCGATTCTGATTTTACTCTTTACTCTTTTGATCTATTAGTGCCTACCTTCTGTCTGTGCTAGTGCCCCTCTGCACTTTCTTAATTGTTTTATGTTGTTTCTCTGTTTTAGTGTGAAGCACTTTGGTGTGCTTTCGGGTTTTTAAATGTGCTATATAAATAAAACTGTATTGTATTGTATTTGGTTTGTTTGTTTGTTTTTAAGCTATTTCATACTGACCTATGAATCATTCAAACATAAAAAGGGCTCCTAAGTCAAGTGTGAACCAGGCTTGTCTACAAATGTACACGTGTAACAGACAACTTAGCAAAGAACAGACAAAAACAATTAACTTGTTCCCTTTACTTAAACTCAATCAACAGAAAATGATAAAGATAAAACAGTTTGACAGGCATCAAATAGTATTTTTGCAACAACAAGATGTTTTCCAAGGAGCTATTACCCGGAAAAAGTGTGTCCTAAAGAAATTTGACAAGTGGAGGACAAAAGAAGAAGCAGCAGGCCTAAGAAACCTTCTACAGCAGAAGAACACTATCTGAAAGTCATGTCCTTTTATGGATAAAATCTAACAAAGATCTGACACTGGACCTGAGAAATGCATCTCAGCCTTCAGTTGATCTATTGACACTTTGCCAGAGCTCCATCAGAAATGGTCTGTGGAAAGGTGGCTGGCAAGAAACCAATATTTTGGGGAAATGAGCAGAAAAAGGCCGAGGTATAAGTTTGCTAATCAGATTTATTACAAACAGATTGCATGCAGTTGCCAACTTGAACCAATCCAGATGCTTTAGTTGACTGACTTTAACTTAATTCCATTGAACACAAGGAAAGGAAGTTTTTCGGTAACCTAGTTGCTGCATTCAAAACAACCGTTTTAAAGGAAATGGCACTGCAAGTTTATTGAACACAGCCACAACAACTTTGGTCATCTGTCAGTCTCCAGTTGTGTGACTGTCCTGATATAGAGTGAAGCTATTTTGCAATATATATCTGTCATGAGAAGGGGAAGCATAGTTCACTAAAATACTATCCTCAGAGTTATGATTACAGATGAGTTCATATGCTTGTAGGGAGTTTAAGTACCAGTGATGCTAGGATTCATTGTAACACTGGATAATGTGATCCATCCAATCTAACTGAATGATGATAATTGCCGTACGGTCCAAAGGATATGCCTGTCCAAGTCAGCCTTTGTCCAGGAATCTTTCCAGTGATATCCCTGCGCGGTCGCCTCAGTCATAAGATGGGAATTCAAAGGGGTTACGGAAAGCAGTGGCAGTATGTGAACCAAAGATTGGTTAGCTATAGGATTCTGCAAATGAAAAATAGACTGACAAAGCTTATGAGAAAACAATAATAGGTAAGTAATAAATATTTTCTTTGGGGCTGAATCATTTTGCAGGTAGGCATTAGCAAAAAATCTTATTTAGCTTTAGTGTTATTAGTAAGTGAACATTGTGTTTGTAAAAATCACTCAGCTGCATCATTGCACAGCATTATTAAAGCATCTATGACTGTCTACCAAGGCCTTAGTTGATATGTGTTTATCGCTTTTTGCTTACCTCATTTGAATTTCTAAAAAGGGTGTCAGTTTTGATCGAAGCGTCAACTGAAGATAATTATTTATATACCATGAAATATCTCACTATCTTACTTAGGAACATTAACCATATATGTTTCAGACATTTTGAAACTGCACTTATACATTAAAAAAAATATTGTTGAGTGAAAATATTGAAACTCTGACAGTGAGGATCTAATATTTTCTAAATTAAGCAATTTTAACCTTTAATGCAAGCGGTGAGGAGGGCATTCTCTAATGAGGTAGGAGAAAATGATGGAGGCTCAGTGAGGTGTGCTGAACTTTGTAGGAGTCTGTATGCTTTGAATGAGATGAGACGATCTCTTTAGTGGAAATGCTGGAAACATCTCTTTAATTAGCCAGCTGCTGTATTTCCTATGTTATCAAAGCCGTTTGCTTCAAAAGCAACAATTAAATCAGAATTTAAACTTTTTTGAACTCGTCGCTGCCCTCACCGCACATCAAACAAGCGCATTCTTCTTGTCTCCTGAGCTAAAACCCTACAATATATGCGACGAGCTAGGACCAAAAGAACCAAACTGATTTCATTACTTGCAGAGACGATATGACAAGTCGAGAAAATGGCACTTAAGGAATCCCACGGGTGCCCCGTGTTCTGCTGCCACGTGTCCTGCACACTTAATGGAATCTGTGCGCTTCTAGGTTTCCATATCAGTGGAGCGAAATGTCAGAGGACTAATGTGGACATCCCCTCCTGACACTACAGTCTTAATTAAAGATCCTGGATACATCATTATTGTGCTGGCGATGCTTAGCTTATATGAAGGTGGCATGTTGGTCTGTCACATTGTAATTGTATATATAACATTAGACATGAATAATAGGCCGTTGTTGTGTTCATTGTATCACTAATGATGTCTCAGGGACACCAAAGTCACAATTTGGACTTTCAATTTTAGGTGTGAAAATGCGATGGCGAGGACATTACATACTCTGCATGCAACCAGGTTGTTGCAATCATAGCGAATTTGACTTGTAGACATATCACGTCCCATCCAATTTCATCCTTTTTGTATGGAGCAGCAGCAGCAAAGGATTTAAGTTAATGTTAGATTTTAGCATGAATCAATCCCAGAGATAAAGTGCAAACCATTTTCAGATTATGGAGATTTTTGTACATGTTTCTGATACTTTTGCCTTGGTGTTATCATTTTGGATAAGCTCTGACTGAGCGAGTCCCTTGTTGTTAAAGGGCAGCTTCAAAGAATGAATAAATCTGCTGGTCTCTGCTGGATTTTTTTTTTTCTCAGACTGGGTTTTTGCTATGCCCAGTATTAGAGAGCTGGATGGCTGACCAGCTGCTTGACACTGGCTGCACTGCAGGAAACACCCCTAGGTTTCTATACCCACAGTGCCAGCTGATGAATCTGCAGCTACATTGATATTCTTGCGCTTTCACCACTCAGTAAACCGAAGCACCTTTCAGCATATGGTAGGAGACCAGGAATAGTTCTGACCTAGTTGGAGCTTATGTACTTCACCATCCAACTTCTCTCTCCCTCTAGATTCTGAATTCCCGTGGCCTGGGCATAAGAGCCAAAAATCTTCACTAACTTTACAAGTTTTTGTGTTTGTGTGAGAGTGTGTGTGTTTTAAAAAGCCCCACATTTTTACGTTTAATAGTTAAGTTTCTCTAAATGTAAACAAAACTGGACATTTTAAGCAACTGCCCTGAAGCACATGGATATAAAAACTTTAATAGGCTCCGATTATTTAATCGGACATATTCCATCATTTATCATCCATCTTTTAGAAATGTGAAAAATAGTATTAAGTTCAACATACAAATTTGCTGCCACTGGCCACACCACCCCTGATGAGAAATAAATACAACTTACAATACCTATTTTTTGTGTGTATAAAAGGTCTTGAGCAGCACAGCTGTTCCCCTCGTGCACTTCACAATATGACTGAAGCCTATTGATTGACAAGCCAGGAGTTCTAAGAGCTTTGACAAACAGATACAAGTGCAAATAATCCATAGCTGGCCACATTAAGGGTAGTGTCCATTTATATACATGAAGGTCAGTCAATCGATGGTTGGTATTAAAACAAGAAACACAAGGCAATGCTTTGTCAGATCAATGGGAGAGCAATCCATCGCAGCAACTCCACAAAGTTCTGACCTTTGCAGTTAAATTTGAAATCTCCTTGAATCGCTCACTCTTTCTTTCTTTCTTGCTTTTTGCCTGTTTGTAGCTTTGAGCATGTTTTCTGGAAGCATCAATTTTTTAAATTTGGCTTTACACATTAAATATTTAGAAGTATATTTAACCATTCAGATGATCATAGATTCAAACAAAGGATATTAATTATTTACGAGGCTTTCATAATCTAAATCTTCACTTTGTTGCTTCTGAAAAGGCACCTGTGCCCAATAGTTGGACGGTGCCAAGGCGAGCCCTCCACCAATCACTAGGCGCATTGCACTTTGAGTTCAGCACAATGGACAGTTCCCTCTGCTCGTTCTGTCCGATAATGGAGGTAAACTGCACTCTCTTTTCTTTGTGTCAGGCTCTCATGGCCTGTTACATGACTAAACACCATTATCAACAACCTTGCGGCTAAACTTTCGATTCCTGCTTGTGTCCTGTGCCCAGCCTTGTGCGCAGCCTCTGCGTCACCATCAATATGACCTGTCTGCTGCAAATGCAGCACCTGTTTGATGGGCTGCATCTGAACGCTCATGAGACAGCCTTGTGACATGTTAAATTGACAATTGTCTAGTAAAAATCTGAGAGGATTTTGAGATAAAGCCCAGGCAGAATATGTCTATCCTTGTGTGTGCTGTGAATACAGTCTCCTTCACAGCACTACAGCCTTGTCTGATTCTGATTCACTGTCTTGCCAGACACTATGAGTCACACAAACAAGCTCACCGCAGGTGTTTTCACTCTTGGGTAGTTCAAGCTATTGGTGAAATTCCTAACACACATATTTTAGGTTAGCAATGTGTGTCTGTGTGTTTGCCTACATGTGTTGCATAGTAAATCTTCAAATCTATACACTTTTGTAAAGCAGATGAGAGCCCAGCTCCCTAAAGGCTGCTAAATACTATTCCAGGTACACATTCTAATTTCCTGACTTCTCACTGAAATGCTAACTAAGTGTTTCTAAAGACCAAAAGGCTTGTAGTTAAAGAAATGCTTTGTTGTGGATACCTCGTATAAATAGCCAATAAGTAACCTGGAAAGGTGAAAAGAGATCTTGAAGTTGACGCAAACCCCAGGTGTAATGTCTGCTGCGGTGATAAGGACCTGTTTGTTTTTCCCTCCATGCTAAAAATTGACTGGCACTATCTAAGCCTCTGGCGATTATCTGACGTGCCAGAGGGTTCACGCCGCAAAGACTAATTAGTTTCATTAACTTGCACTCCAGATAAAAAACAATTGCTTTCATGTAATTGAAATTCTGATTTTCTTATCCCTCAGCTCTCCCGTCACCATTGCCTCATCTCATTCTTCTCTGGGTTGGATATCTGTGCCCTGACCCACCCCTCCATCTCTGTACTTTGGGGGTTAATCGCACCATCAACGCAATCTTAATGTTTTTGCTCATTCATTTTGTTCTGCCATCGCACTTGAAAATCGCTTGAGTCCTTTTTCTTTGGTGATCTTGCCAAACAAATGTACAAATCTGTATTAGTATGTAGACAGTATATAACAGGAAAAACAAACTGATCATAGTTTGGACATTTATGATGAGTGTTGGGAAATTTTACTTTCATATATGAAATATTTTTCAAGAAAAATTGTTTTGAAAAATGGGCCAATGACCTACTATCTTCTGTGATGTTTGAACATTATTTTTTTTTTAAAAAAAGTATTAAAGCCAAGACACTGAAAATTTCACCAGTCTTTCTAACCATCAACATGAATCAGGATCTGTAATTTGAATTTTTTTTTAAAACAACCTCTAAATAAAATTTATAAAATGTAATGAAAAAAATATATTTAAAAAATATTTTAGTAAAAAAGACTATATTCAAAAGAATGATTTGACGTATGACTGCACTCATTATAAATGTCCGAACATTGGATCAGAAAAAAGTTTGGACCAGAAAATGTTCTAAAAATTGGCTGATTTAAGATGAAGTAAAAAGAGGCAGAGATTCAACAATCTGCAAAAGACTGTGTCTTTAAATTCTGGAAAAGTTTCAGAATAACACAATAAAAATACACAGAACAAAAAATGATGAAGAATATCTTAATATCTCAACATCTCCAGCACACATGATCATATCATCAAAGGATTCAGAGAATCTGGAGAAAACTGAAAACCGTAGGAAGAAGTCATATGTGAACAAGATCCAAACATCTTGCTGTCTCTTCTGGGCCAAAGCTCATTTAAAATGCACTGAGACAAGGTAAAAAAAAAAAAAACCCTGTTCTGCAGTGAAAAAATCTAAATGTAAAATTTATTTTAGGAAAATATGGACATGTACTAAAGAGGAGAGGGACCATCCATCCTGTTATCAGCGCTCAGTTCAAAAGCCTGCATCTCGGATGGTACAGAGGTCCATCTGTGCTTGAAGAACTGGTAGCTTACGCATCTGGAAAGGCACGAACAATGCTGAAAGTGTTCTCCAGCAAAGCCCTTGGACACTTCAGCAAGACAATGCTAAACTACATACGTCATCTATTACACTGCTATTTTTGTATATGTGCACAACCCCTTAACCAGTTTTAAAAATAAAATATATAAAACAGTCAGTCCTTTTGCTTTGAAGCTATATGTTTAATTACTGTTTTGTTTAATTTTGTGCAACGGAGCAGCAAACCGATATTTCAAAATGGATTTGCAAATGTCACAGATCGCTAATTGCATCAGCAAGCATGTTATTGTCACATTATTAGATCACGTATGATTGAAAGTCATTATTGTTGCTATTACCATCGCAACCCCCTCCCCAGCTAGCAAGCCCATCATTAATCATCATCATCATCGTCATCATTACTGTCTTCATAATGAACAAAAACAGCAGCAAAAGTTGCAACATCCACAGCCGCACCAACTGCAACAGAAGCAGCATGATAGTCGGTGTTAACAGCTGGTGTCTTCATAATGAAATGTCATTTTTCATTCAAACGGAAATCTAGAGAATCCAGCCAAACAATGGTTCAATAATACAGGCTGAATAGCGTGACATGAAGCACACACTTGAGGAAGTGCTTGTCAAAAGAGTCGTAAATATCAGCGGTGTTGTATTGAAGGTCGCTGTAAACACCCATTTTCACACCGCAAAGAACAATGAGAATAGAGTTCTCCCCCCACTACTGTTCCTTTACACTTATAACACTCTCTTACATTTTCTAAAGCTGACATGTTTTTGACGTGCTCACATCTGCTGCCCGAATGTATGAGAGCTAAATGGCAGAACTGCAACCTGGTTTTAACTGAATGCACATTAACAGCATGTTTCTAGTGTAGCTGGCAGTACTGCATATACTGATATATGCAGTACTGCCGTTCCTCCACTTAAAAAGAAAATGACTCTGACGTGACCGACATCATCCCAAACAGCAGACATCCCTCTGAGATGCAGTGCGCGTTTCTCTTTATTTTCAGTGTATGTGATTTTCTGATAAGACATTCTATTACATACACACCAGGATGACAGTCTGAATTGATATTTCTCAGGTGTGATCAGAAAATTCCCATATGAATACCATCTACCCATGATCTCCCAGTGAAAGCCCACCTGTGGCTGAAACGTTACGAGTCCACATGAAAGTTTTTGGTATTTCTGAGGTGACTTCAGCATGCATTTGCTCTTCCCTCTGTACACTCTCTCGCTCTCTTTCCCTTCAGCAGGCTATATAAATGATGGCAGTTAATATAGTCGCAAAGACAGAGGCAGTCACAAAACTATAATTTAATTAAAAGGTTACCGAAGTACACGACATTCGTTACTACCCGCCTCTGAGTGCCTTCAGGTTAAAATTTTCATTTGCTGGAGCAATAAAATCCCTCAGTTGAACCCAGCTGGGGACCCTTGTTGCATATCTCTTTCCACTTTTTTCCTCCTATAATCTCTCTGCTGGTGCCATATGATACGTTATAAAAGGCCCAGTGAAAATCATACCTTAACTCTATAAAGCCCAAACCCTGAAATAAAACTAAAGTGTTTATTGAACATTCTGACCAAACTTTTTTTATTTATTTTTTAAAGGAAGTTAATTTCATTTTTTGCAAATATGTTTTCAGTTTTTATTTTTGCTACATTTGACACATCTTTGTAATGAAATTTATTGCTTAAAATTGTTTTGTGCAACTTCTTTAGGTTCTATGGAGGCGGTTTGGGTTCACACAGATGACACATGAGGCATCACAGGATTAATTTTGTAGTTTTTTAGTGCGTTCATGAATAACTATTTCCCACAAAACTAATGGCGCTCTTGTCACCCTGAGCTGCACAATGTGTTTGGAGAAGATTGACAAATGTTGGCACATCATTTCTCATAACACCCTTGCAAGCAGTGTCTTGTTTCACCTGCTGTATGAATAAAACTGCATTTGATAGCCCCAACCTGCACTCGACTCTTCACCCAGCCTCACCTGCTCTTGCGGTGTATTACATGTGCATGACTGCAAACAGGGCAGATATTGTACACTATGGAAATAAGCTTGCAGTTTACTCAAACAAACACCACCTACGCCACCCACCTTGCATATAAGTTAACTTTTTCTTCTCCTTCGGGCTTCTGGTCTTTTATAACAGGGTAGGTGAGTGATGACGTGTGTGATATTGTTTGGTATTGTTTGGAAAGTGACACACTCTGGGGTTTGACAGAGAGGCGCAGCAGGGACTGGATCGGATCCATTCGCTCTGTGAAGAGATATTGGCGTTTTGACCGAAGGGGTCCATGCCCATCATTAATGACCTTTTCAAACACGCGGACTGAATACATTTTATCGAGTCTGCACTGTTAAATCTCATGCTATCCCAGGGCTGCTTTGTTCTGTGAAGAGTTGGGCCTGCATAAATCACAGATTCAAATATTTTGATATTTCCTTTTAACAACAGCACAGCAATGACGGGAGCAGGCATAAATAGAAAGAGAGCCGTTGTAGCTTTACTGTGATTAGCATGTGTAATTTGCCTGTAGCCATAAAGAAAACATTATCCTAAATATAAAGGAGGCCAGCTTGAGAGAAGATGAGTCATTATTTATTAGCAGCTGCATTCAACAATGTATTTGCAATTTTACAGTTTGCACTAAATGACTTAACGGTATGTTGTAAATGTTTATAGGCGTTCTATGAGGCTGGCTATGAGGATAATTAGAGTTGCTGCGTTGGATCAACCGAACGTCACTCAAACTGCATTCTCATCAAAGTGTGTTCAAATGACACTGAGCAGCCACATTCATTAGTTTTTAAGCATTTTTAAAGGAAACAAAGACTTTCCTCAATATAAAGCTTCCATAATGACTGAAAAAGTCTCTGAAATCCTCAAACTTTTGAAGCTCATAGATTTTAGAGCCACGCGCGCCGAAAGTGATTATGTGCCATGAATGATTATGGGCTAATGTGAACAGAAAGCGGCAGTAATAAAGCACCGCAGGATGAACAGGCAGACTGACTGGCAGGCAGAGGAAGACACTTCCTCCTTCTGAAGCATTACTTGCAGAATTTCCATTTCAATCATCGGCTGCCTCCAGAGAGGCCCCCGGCCCCGGAGCCTGAATGGGAGGAGTCAAGCCCCCTCTTTGCCAGTGGCGCTTAGCATCGAGCAGCACAGCCTGATGCTTCTGCTTTGTACACCTCTATCGCACCTGTGAAGAGTTTGCATGCAGCACCAGCTCCATCCTCCACTTCGCAGTCTCACTATCTCTCCCTCTGCTTGTCTCCCTTTGCAAACACCTTCGCTATCTTTAAGCACAATGTGATAACACCAAACCTCACTACCATGCTCCACAAAGAAGTTGGCAGTCTTTCTAAACTTTACTTTCACTTTCTTATAGTTGCTATACAAAGAGAAAAATAATTGAGTGCATCAAATCAGCGAACTTTTGTCCACCTCGAGTCCCGAGTTTGAAAGAAACTCAGGAGTCAGGGTGGACAGAAGTGGATCTTCTGAGTTTCTCATTGCATGCTGCATCCTTTCATCTTGGAAATAAAGGTCCAATTTAGGGGTTTAATATTTTAATACAATCTCGGTTGAAATGAGAGTGCCGCTCTTTAAACAACACAGTTGTTGTCTCTGTATAATAGATCTGAATATTTTGAGAAATTTATGTTTTATTTTAGCCCTCATGCATAAACCTAAATTTTCCTGTATTCTTCATTCATGGTAAATAAAATGAAATATTTCAAGCTTTTTGTCTTAATTAAAGCTTCTAGCTTGTGGAAATTCAGTGACTCAAATATCTGAACATTTTCTGAAATCAATCAAAAAAAGATTTATAAAACAGAAATGTCCACCTGCTCAGGAGTATGTTCATTTATTCACTATATAGTCAGTTGTGGCTCCTTTACCATGAACTAGAGCATCAGTGTGGTGTGATAAGAGAAGCTCAGATTGCCGTGAGCAGCCCAGTGTTTCTCATCTTCCTATTTACAATACCACACAGCTGACTGACTGCTTCTCTATGGGGTTTAGGTTGGGCGAGTTAGCTGGCCAGTCAAGCATAGTGATAACATGTTCAGCACATATTTAGCAGTAGCTTTGGTCCTGTGGTGCTGAGACTTGCTGGGGAAAAAAAAATCAGCATCTGCATAAGGCTTGTCAGCAGATGAAAGCATCAAGTGCTTTAAAGTGTCCTGATAGCCATCCTGCGGCCTGAACCAACCGCCATCACCATCAGCAGGTGACATGGTACCCCAAATCATCAGAGAATGTGGAAGCTTCATACTGGACTTCTAACAGTTTGGATTCTATGACTCTGCACTCTTCCTGCAAAAGGCTTTTCTTTTTCTCCCTTCTGACACTGCCTTTGGTGTAGAAGCAGCTGGTTGGCTCAGGCCACTCCTTAATGTGATGTGAGAGTTGTTGCCCCTTTTGAGAACCTTTACCTGGCTCTTGATGCACTGACACCAGCCTCAACCCACTCCTTGTGTTCTTAAATTTACTTTTGTTGATGATCCTCTCAAGTCTGCTCCCATTCTCACTGCTTGTGCACATCTTGCCACACATTTCCTTTCCAGTCAACTTTCCAGTGATACTCTTTGATACTCTTGTCAGCAGTAACCTTGTTTGCCTTACCCTCATTTTATAGAGCATCACTGATCATCTTCAGCACTATCAGGTGACCAGTCTACCCCACGTCTCTGGTTAAATATACTGAACTAGACCCAGAGATACACAATATGCTGTTGTAATAGTCATTTACTCATAATTTGAGATATTCGATTTTTTATTTTCATGAACTCAAAATAGTTCACTTTGCATGCAATGCAATGAATGCAGAATACATGAAAGATGTTGAGTAGCTGATAGCAAATATATTTGAAATAAATGATCAAAAAGGGAAATTTTCAGTCTAATCTTTTGAGATGTACTAGTATGTGACGTGCTGGCTGTGCCGAGGAGTCGAAGCAGCACTTTTTGTCTGTAAGTGGGATGTACTGATGCTCACTGACATAAATAGGTCCTGCATATTTGGTAACACATCGCCTGGGTATATTTGGATGTGTTGCAATAAAACCTCTGTTTGCTCTCTCTCCCACTCTTCCTCTGTGTTTTATATAAGACTGTCACAACTAAAATGTTTTATCTTTTGTGCAAATGAATTCTGGTGCAACAACTTCTTAGGGGCAGTCACAAATAATATCCTCTTGAAAGCAGTTCTGCCTTAGAAGAATGCAGATAAAATGATCAGGAAAAAATTAGGCTCGAGTAAGTGGCTCACTGACTTTCTCCCTCTGTGTCTCCTCTCTCCCGCTGTGTTGTCAATACTGTAAGTAAGATGAAAGGGCTGTTTAGGTGAAATACAATAAAGACATTTCTACCTCCGGGTCCACTGGCTCAGGATCGATGGCTGCCAGGCATGTTTTACTGTAACTAACATGCACGAATAACATCTGATGATGGATCCTTCGTTTGTCACAAATATTCTATTTTTTTTCTGCCATGGCACAAGAGAGCAGTCATCCGTGAGGAGAGCATTACCTCACTGAGCTTGATTTGCCTTCCTGATATTGTCATGTGCGGGCTGTGTGCAGGCAGGAGTAGTGGTGAGGACACAAAAGGCAGACACTCGGAGGCGAAAGGGTGAACTCAAAAGCCACAGCTTTTTTGGCTGGCAGGGAAAAAAACATACTAAACTAAACTGGGGAAACTGAGCTAACTAACACACCAGGCACCACACAGCAATGAGGGTAGACCACAACACTGACACAGAGAAACACAAGGCTTAAATACACAGAGGGAGCAATCAAGGAATGGGTAACGGGAGCGAAATACAGCTGGGACAAATCAGGGCTAAATGAGACAAAGGAAGCAAAACCAGACACATTAACATAAGACATGGACCTTCAAAGTAAAACAGGAAACATAACAGAGACGGGGACTTAACAAATGGATACAGCAGAAAGGGGAGACAGAGCAACTAAAGAACACAGACAGAAAACAGAAGGCACAACTCTGACAAAGGAACTCAAAGACTAGAAACAATAAATAATGGCAAACTCAAAGCTCAACAATAAAGAAAACTCAAAACTTTGGGTCGACGACCAAGGTCTCCTAACAGATATGACTGGAACATAAGGCTATATTCAATATGTCAGAGAAATGATTCCTTACTGTGATGCTGTGTATCTGCTTATTTCTGTTTGCTGTAACGGTGACAAGCCCTGATAACTTCAGAGGAAATGAGTGAGCGTCCTATAACACAAAAAAAGTATGCCTGGACTCACAAAAAGTGAGAGCAAGGTTTTTAAACAAGGTTGCTTATTGCAGCTTTCAAAGAACTCATAGTACAGGTCCTGCCCTTGATGAAATTTCAGTACTTTGCCAGTCTTTGACTACATCAGATTTACTGCCAATTATTAACTACAGTTCTATTCATTTTTTAAACAACACACCAGGCAACAAAACAAGCTCACCAAGGCTGAAAAATGCTATGCAAAAAGTTGCCCGAGGAGGAAATCGATATTAAAGGACGATGGACCCACAGGGCTGAAAGATACATCGAGGCTCCAAAGCTATTGAAATCCACTGTACAATGAAATGATGTGGTTTTACAAATCATAATCATTATTTTAGGAGAGAGAAAAAATGCAATTTGACCAGCTGAGCAAATCCATGTATTTTTACACAGCAGTGGTAATGATGCATTGCACTTGAGCGTTCTCCGGTCCCACAGAATGCTGTAAAAACCAAACCAAACCACCAAATAAGTTCATCCGTAATAATCTGTTCCACTGCGCAGTTCTTTTAATTTGCTAAACTTCATTAGTAACAGTTGCATGGCTACATTTAATAACATGACATAATGCATTATTTATTAAACAAATGTGGCATGAATACACACATCTCATCTAACTAATAATAAGTGCTTGTGTGCTTAACCAGGTTTCGCTGTGCTCTGTGGCTTAAAGTTTCAAGTGTGCTCCTCCTCTGAAAAGTGTATAAGACAAGATGACATGTGCTCTTCACTGGACAGTTTACAGATAAGGCACCCAGGGTATGAGGTGTTTATATATATATAATTTTCTGGAATGACAGCTGGAATAAATTTAACAGATTGGGTAACAGATTGCTGGAGAGAGAGCCCAAACGCAGAACACTGAGGAAGGTTAAATAAGCACAATACAAGCTTTTAATGGCTGATACCAAAACTAAAGGTAAACACACTTCAACGAGCAGTTAGAACAAAACAAGAATACGAAAGGGGATAGAAGAAGGTCAAAGGGTGAGTAAACAGACTAACAGCTGACAAGAACAGAAGCAAGATTGCCGTAGTATATACACACACAGGCCAGACGGGGACACAAGTGGGAGGTGCAGCCAGTCACAAAGAAGGGGAAAACAAGCCAAAATCCCTGGAAATGTGAAATATAAAACAGGAAGTAAAAACCGGCAATACAAGGAAACGAATACATTAAACAGAGTGGGCAGAGTAGAGAAACAGGTGGCACTTGGAGCTCTTTTTAAGTCATTAATATACACTTTGCACCTGTTTTAGTCCCTACTCCTGCCTGAGAAGCCAAAAATCATTCACAGTCAATCAAAAAACTAAGTACATCTCATGATTCAGTAGCTTGTAGAAGCTGCAGTAACCTGAAGTAATCATTTTTCTGTATGACTTTCTCAGTTCATCACGTGGTTGTGGAGCAATTTTGGCCCAGACTGTTATAGTTTCGCAGCTCTGCTCGGGATCATTGTCCTGTTGAATGACTCATTTCCATCCAGGCTTTAACTGTCAGACAGATGTCCTCACATTTGACTCTAGAATACTTTGGTATACAGAGGAGTATATGGTCGACTCAATGACTGCAATTTGAAGCTTTAACATTTGACATGCTAACTGAGGCCTGTAGAGTCTGAGATGTAGCTCTTAGGGGTTTTTTCTCATTTGTGTGAACATTGCATGATCTGACCTTGGGATGAATTTGCTGAGATTTCCATCCCTGGGAAGACTGTAGTGGAGTGTTAGCACCCACTTTAATTGTCCAGACCAGCAAACTGCCAATACACTTGCTTTCAGTCTTGCTGACGATTTGTTAATCTAGTGCATCTGATGAGCAGCAGCTGGCTGGTACTTACCCTTCCTATGGTAGCAGTAAGGGGGCACCTAGTTTTTCACAGCACTTGCATAGAGTGCTTAGAAAACCTTTTTTTCACAGGAGAGAGGAGGTTTAGGAGTTTTTAAAAAAGGTGTGGTACACAGGTGCAATATACTATGGTGAGAGGAAGACTCTTTAAACAACTAGTCTAGTTTAAATCTGTGTGTTTATTTAGAATGACTCATTGTGTGTCTGATAAAAGCTACGCAGATATCTTTTCACACTGTTCCATGTTGTTAATTCAATTAAAATTAAATATAAGCATTGTTACCAATCATAATATAGAGTTGTAGCTATGCTATAGCTAAGCTATTCATGATGCACTTGTGTCAAATGACATGATTAATATAAAACCACTTTAAAATGACGGCTCCTGGGTAAGGCTGTCTCATTTTGTTGAACGTTTGCTGCCTCAAATCTTTGATCCTTGTGTTTCTTCCTTGGCTCCTGCTCACATCTCTATGAGCGACTAAGACACGAATGGAGGAGTCAAGGAGAGGAATCGAGCATGTGCAATTTTGGAAACAAGAAAGAGACATAAGAAAGGATGCAGACAAAAATAGGAACCAAGACTCTGCCTAACCATAACCAAGAGCACAATTTCTTCATTTTATCCCAATCAGATGTTATTCAGTAAATCTCACCAGTGGCTATTCACACATACAGCTTTTAAGCTTTTATTAAGATAAACATTTTTTTATACTTTACAGCATTTCTGTGCATAAAGTTGTGAAAGAAGTGATACAAATCTGGAGGGATGGGAGTGGATGAACCCTATCAAATGTACAGCAACAACACTTTCTACGGCGTAAAGCGGATGTGCCTGCGACGTGCTGATGATTTCATTTGGTCAACACCATAAAAAAAATTTTGAGAGCGAGAGCAGAAATTTGACAGCAGACATTTCACAAGCGTACAGAGGCCGATTGAATGTAAGGGAATGGTTTACAGTCGAAGACAAGACACGTGTGCACATACCAACTGATCTCAGCACAAGCATCACGTTTTAAGCACCTGAGTGCAAAGACAGAACTCAAGCAATCGGTTATGATAATAATCACACTAACAATAATAATAATAAGCCTTTTAATCCACAGAACTTTTTAAAAGATCGATCACAATCAAAAAGAATAAATCTCTACAAGAACTGCTTTCAGATTTAAATATTTACTTGTATGTTGTTTCTGTGCACATACTGGGCATATTTTGTTCCTGCTCATGTGGATTCTCCACGGTGTTTGTTTGTTGTTGTGTGTACGTTCTGTGTGGAAATATGCTAAAAAGGTTGGATTACTGTTTTTATTTCCCTTTCTGTTGGCAACAGAAGACATCTTATGAAAACACATGCCTTTTTAATAAACTGAGCAAGTGTTTGATGTGTAAATTTGTATTCCAGGCATGTAAATAGAATGCTATCAGCTACTCAACATCTGTCTGTCAGAGTTTTGACTTGTCACCAATGTTCTTCTTCTTCATCTATGCGCAGTTCTCTCTTATGTACATTTCCTTTTCTGCCTTGACAAGAAAGCAAACTGGCAAGTGTAGCCCGAGGCAGAGCAACAGAGCCTTTGTTTAAAAGGTTATACATTTGTGCTCATGCTGATAGAGAACTTGCAAGCCCACTGGCTTAGCAACTGTTTCATCTAGGACAAAATAATCACATATGTGCACCGAAATTATATGGTGCAGCAAAAGTTCAGTCTTCAGCTATGGGAAAACTTCGTTGCCATAGATGCAACTGTTTTCAGTGAAAAGTCTAACTTGCTTATTTCTATAAATAAAAACATTCACACACATGTGGGCATGCATCTGTATATCTACACAACGTAAAGTGCAATCAGTATCATTCGCTCTAAATAAAGAAGAAAAGCAGCTCATTGTTATTGATAATCCATTTATCCGGTATTTATCGGTCTCAGCAGAGCTGCCCAAAATCCGCACCACCACTACTACAAGCTGTTGTGTGGGGATACCAAGGCATCCCCGGGCCATCTGAGACAAATCTCTCTAGTGTGTCCTGGGTCTGCCTTACTGCCTCCTAATGGAAGAACCTGCCCAAAACAAAACCTGAAACACTTCAGCTGGCAATTTGCAATGCAGAAGTGCAGCAGCTCGACTGTGAGCACCCTTTCTCTAAGTGTGAACCGGGGCGTCCTGTCATTACCCGCAGTTCACGGTGATGTATTACATATTACTCAGTACTTTTCTTAAAGGTAATCCAGTATATTACTCAATAACTCACCATATTTTTTTTGGAATACTTTTGCATTATTGGATAAATTATGTGAAACACGCTGTCGTGTAATTACTAGTTCACACTTATTTGTTGACGCACATACAAGCTTTCTTTTAGAGTTTACATGTGAAATCCAGCCACAGCGATTCTCCTTACAGGTAGGAATGAAGGTGGCTGGCTGCTCCTCATGGTCTCTTTGACCTGTTGAAATTCCGCTTCTTCTCTCGCACTCACTCAGCTTTAGCATCGCTCTGGTTTCTCTGCTAGCTTTGTGTTAGCATGCTGTCTGTGCAGATGCTTTTGGTGAAGAAAGGAAAAGAAGATTGACCAATAAAGTAACTGCCTTAACTTCAGGTTCTTGCTTTCTTTTCGCCCCGCTAAGTCACTAAAGCCAGTTTTGGTAGCCAAGCTTCTGTCTTCTGCCAGTCCAAAACTCACCAGACCCGAACAGTTCATCCTGCAGGTGGTGGACCCAAAGGAAAGCAGCCCCATGTGGCTTTTTTGACAGCTGAGCTGGCTAGGCCTCATGAGAAGGTTCCCTGTTGTTCTTCTTGTAGGCGTGTGTGGTCTCTCACCCGCGACCGCATTAATTTTGGGAAATGCATCATAGACAGAATGCCCATGAGAGGATAGCTCCTGGGATCAGTCAAGCAGCACTCAAACCCCTCCACCATGATAAAATGCCACTTTAAAAAGTGTGAGTTTAGAACTAAACTACTAAAATATACTCTAGTTCCAAATTTTTGTAATTTCAGTATGCTCCCCGCAGACCAGCGATAATAGAGCAGATATGAAATGGATAGTTCTCCACCTATAGATCCACAGCAATTCAAAGAAAAATGTTTCGACTGTAGCTTTTTAAATTAAACATATATTTATCCTCCTATTAAGCAAACAGTTTTTCATACTCAAACAAAGCCACATTTTATTTTTAATCTTGACAGCTTTGTTCTATAGTCTTACACCCAGTCACACAAATGCTCTCACACACAGCTGACATTTCAAAGAACATGAGTGAAAGGAAATTGTTGTACAGTTCAATTCAGAATTGCTTATCGCTGCGAGGCATCTCTCCGTACACGCGTTCTTCAAGATACAAAACTGCAGAACACTGGGAAAAGGTTTGTACAACATCGACACATTCCTTTACATTAGCAGTTTTTCTGCATGGCATTAGTTCAAAACATATATGCATTCTGAAAGAAGATTAAATATCCATTAAATAACCTCAGGACATAATGCGCATGTTGCTGGAAAGAGTGTGGTTAGAAATATAAATGTATGTCTTGTGCTTTCAAACACTTTGTGTTGTAAAAGAAAAAATAGGCTGACATGAGCTGAAGCCCCCCCACTGTTTGATATAACAACCATCTAAAGGTCACAGTCAGCTCAACCTCCCTCCGAAACCAAACTCCCTTACTCCCACCACTGCTATTGACTTGATAACCAAAAACATTTGTTCATTTCATTTGTGGCTTTTATAGGAACTAAATAGCCCAGAGACGTTTTAGTCCGCTTCGACGTCTGATCTTACCATGAGCTCATTAAAAATACATGATCCGCATTCCAGCTTTGGCACTTGGATAACTGGTTTTCTAGTTCCCCCTCGCTAACATCTGATGGAATTAAAAAGTCGGTATTAACACGACTAATTCCATCCTCAGGGGGATTTACATGCACACTGTATGATGGCAACTTGTCAGGACACACTGATTAGTGACCACTGTATATGGTATGTGCAGCGATCTATTTCCAGCCTTGTGATGTCTGTGAAATGTGCTGTGAAGTTAAATCAGACATCTAAAAGTGCACTTTTGTTAATATTATGCATACAAACAGTTAGTATAGATTTGCTTTTTGGTCCTCAGGCTAAATCCTTTGCTGCTGATAATTTTATAAAGCTGATTTAAACATTGCAGGATGTTGATTTTTTTTTTTTTTTTTGCACCTTTAAAGTTAACAATTTGTGATCTTCAAAGATAAATTATATACATTTATAAAAGCGAAATGGATAGATAAACAGTTGAGTAACACTCACAAGAAAAAGTAGAGCTTTAAAAAGTTGGATCCTTTAGATAAGATGCTAAAGGCAAGCTGAGAGGAAGGTCATTGCATCAGCAAAAAATGAGATTAAGAAGGTGCAGAAACACTAACATTTCGCTAAGTCATGCTTGTGTGAATATATCAGAGAATCGCCAAAATGCTAACCTGGTGGTGTTAACAACAATACAAACTAAAAATATTTGGGCAAGAATCTACAACAATCCATCTGCTAGTTGTTGAGACATATTATAATGTGGATCATGCTGTTAGACTGACTAAGACACACACACACACACACCGCTATCCTTTGAGAACTTTAGCTAATGGGATTGTTTGTTTGGTTTTTTATTGTTTTTTATGAATTTTACAGTTGTAGCTTCAGTAGCCATAGTTTCAATAAAATGAACCCAGAACATTAAGCCTGAGCAAACAGTTCAAGCTCATTGTACTTGTCTCTTTTACTGTCTGTATTTGTGTGTGTGTGTGTGTGTGTGTGTGTGTGTGTGTGTGTGTGTGTGTGTGTGTGTGTGTGTGTGTCTAAGAGACAATGAGAGAGCGAGGGGCAGCGAGAGAGTCCAATTTCAGTATTGATATCGCAGATTTCACACACCAGGCACCAAACTGTCTGAACACTTTAAAAGAAGCCCCTTGCAGCAATAAATTGTCCGTCTTATGCCAGCAGAGACACATACACGTCCTATCAGTGACTAATCGTTTGAAAGGCTTTTGCCACACCACCGCAAAGGACAGAACCTTTGCATCTACCATCGATTTGAAGTAATGACCCGTTCCTTTATGAGTCATGATCTTTTGGGGTTGTTTATACCGACTGTCTGAGATACCTCGCACAAAAAAACCCCCTCCTAGGTCAAAGGTCTGAGATCAAGTGTTGAACGATTAATAATACAGCGGAGGACAGGGAAGTCTTCTCGCTTCCTTGTGCTGTCGCATCTATAATACATGACCCAATATGAAGGACCATCACAGCTAAGAGGGACAGACTTGGTACAGAACAACGGTCATTCCAGGTCTCAGATCCACTAATCTATATTTCAGGAGTTATCTTGTGAAGGCGACCCCCCCCCCCCTCTGTTCTTTATGATGAGTTATAACGGATTCCTTTTTTGTTTTCTTCTATGCTTCTTTTAATCTTGGCTTTAAGTGCCTGATCAATTTTTTACACAGCTGGTCTTCCTGTCTTTTGTGTGATGGCTTTTGATGTTAGCCTGCACTTTTTCCAACTATGTATTTTTCATGCTCTCTGACAAGCGGTTAGGCATTTGCGATGCAATCTACACTGACTTATCAAAAGCATTAGTTTGTGATAATCAAATAGTAGATTTAAAGAGAATTCTGTCATCCAGTTTTTACAGCATATATATGCATCTAACTTTGAAAGCTTTCATACCTTATGACAGCTGAAAGAGTGATCATGCTAAGCAATAATGCAGCTATCAGTTTCATTGTCTTTTTTCAGCTCCAGGATGGAGCACAGTCGACGCAATGCCAGGCAGAGCTCTGCTCGAGGCTCACACCTCTGTTGTTGTTGGATGTACAACTCAAAGTAGCACAGGGTCAGGTGGGGGCATCATTAATTAAAAGCATGTGCTCTGCAGAAGCGTCTCTCTGCAATGCAATAAAGCAAGTTTATAGGTCTCAGCTGCCCACATTCTTTTCCCCCACTTTTCATCTCTGTGACAAAATGCCCTCTCCCCGCTCAGAGAATAACTCTCCGCTCACTGACAGCTCCGGGATTATGACTGTGGGGAAGAGGGTGAGGTGAGAGGGAATGGGAGGTAACAACTTGGCTCCTCAAAGTCATCATGCCAGCTGTAGATTACCTAGTATCCTCTCCCTCACTCTCCCTGGCTGGCGGACAGCGTGCACCAGCGTGCATGCTGATCAGTTGTAGGAAAGATGAGGGAGGAAGGATGGCAGGACAGAATCGTGTAGCTTGGGCTCTGGGAAGAAAAGCCACCTGATCCCACAGCTGCTGATTCAGCCATGGCGCCCCTCACTATCCCACTCAATAGGTGGAGACAGGAAGGGCTGGTACGAGCTGAGTGATGTGACTGGAGCCTCGGCTGTGTCAAGATCAGCTCTTTGTGTCTACATTCACACTACTGGCTGCTCACATCTGGTTTCTGGACTAGCCAGTCATATCTACCGTAGGATATGTGGCATCACTGTCAAACATCATCACAGCTGTCAGACTAATCCTGCATTCCCACACAAACAGATACTGTTTGCTTTGAGCAGCAGGCTGAACTGCTGAGGCTCCAGTGGAAATCTTCTTTAGGCCACCCTAATCCTGGTGCTTACTGTAAAGGTAAATGCTTCATAATATAATATGTGGAATGAAAGTAACAGATCATTTATAACTTAACTAAACCACAGACAGTATATAAACAATAGATTGTTTAGCATGATGGCATTTGCTGCCTTACTTGTTTTCAGTTTCTTTTAGAAGATCAGCTTGTAGACGTATATTATTCGTAAGGAGTGAGTGTTAAAAAAATTGACATAGATGAGATGATCCTGCTACACTAGGCAGTTTATATTGTATTATAATATTTATAACAAGGTGCAATAATAAGTAATGTCCAATACAAATACACTTATTCTTCTTTTTTATTAAGTTATTATACTGTGTTGTGTTGTTTGTGTTGCGTTGTGATGTGATGTGTCGTATCGTGTCGTGTTGTGTTATATGTGGCGCCGACGTAGGACAGTTTTCCAATTTCGTGGTACTGTTGTACTATGTATGGCTGTGCAATGACAATAAAGAGCTATCTTATCTTATCTTGTAACTTTCATCGAAGCTGATTAACATGTCTTACATTAGTTTACTTTATGTCACGGCTGAGCAACCGATGTGTTTGTGGAGTGGATGTCAGGGCCTGGGTCTAGGGACCCGGGGCTCATGTATCTTTGTTTATCTTTCCATGTGTGGTGTTTTGTCTTCTCTCCTTTTTCTCCTCATCTCTCCGCTTGTGCTTCTGGATGTTTCGGGTCACCTGAAGGGTCGCGACCCAGGAAGTGTTTCTGCGCTAGAGGCAGCCACACCTGCCGCTCGTCAATCACAGCCAGCTGCAGCAGATTACGCTCGTCAAGGGAGCTGTATTTAGGACAGTGGCTGCACTGAGGCCGGTGCTGGATCCTTGAGTCAAAACTCATCAGTACAGCCGTGGACTTTTGTGTAATCCCTCGTAAAAATAGATTTCCTGCTAATGTAATTGTGTTTATGTGTTATCAGGAATCGGAGAGCAAAGTGTGTTTTTGGAGTCGCTACCTTTTTTTTTTTACCTTTCATGGACATCTGCACTGTGTGGGATTCAGAGAGAATCACCATGGGGCCCCAGTGCTTTGTATATTGTTGTTTTTCCACCTTCTGTTAATAAATCTATGGTCCATATAAAGAGTTCTGCATTTTGGGTCCTACTTTCACTGCAACTCCACAGTCTGCCATCGCAGACTGTGGCAGTGGACCCAAAAGCAGAAATGGGAGAAACCAACTGATGATCAAACAAAAAGCGAGCCTTTATTATGGCTGATACAAAACAAACTGAAAGACAAGGGGAGACTAAACTAAAATGAAACCTAAACAGGGACTGAACTAAACTACCTGCGAAGACAGTTACACAAGACAACATGAAACCTGAAAAGGAGCATGTAAAACCTTGAGCGTGAAGTTAACTTAAACATGATCCTGAGCAGTTGAAAGCAAACACTACGTCACATGACAGAGAGACGACCCAATAATAAACAGAGGAAGGCAAATGACTTAAATAAACAGAAGGGTAATTGGGGAAGTGGAAACACCTGGGGAGACACAGCTGACACAAATGATCATGCTGCCAGAAGGAAAAGTAAAACCAAACACAATGAACATGGAAGCACAAGACCTTTCAAAATAAAACAGGAAACATGGAAAGAAATGAACTGGGACAGGGAGGCATGACTCAAGAGACAGACAGAGGGAGCGAGAAGCGACCTACATAGACGAGAAGAAAACATGACAAACAGAAAAAGACTTATAAACAAAGAGACATAGGTGAAACAATAACTTGAATAAAACTCAACTAAAAATCCCAACTAATAATAACACACAAGAACTTAACATATTTCCAATATAACATAAGAAATCAAAAATACAAAACGACCCAGCCCCTGACACTTTATTTGTTACTTTACTTTCTCATATAGGTTAATACGGGGCTACCATATAACACTAAGGTGACACGTGTGTCTATTTCTATCATTCTGTTCAACAATTTTGACTGGCATCAGTAACTCGTCTTCCTTTTGCATTGTGATACATGATGTCATTATATCAGCCTGCCATACAGTCACAGCTCTGAAGTGGCGAACATCTCATTTGGCAGTGCAATTTAAACTTTCCATTTTAAAATCCTACTGTCCTACTGAGCCATTCCTGATGTAAAGCTATACCTTTGCAGACAGTTACCAAATATTATGTCAGCTCCCTGCTGGTGAATTGTATCGCTCAACTATTTTCATCTTGGCCCTGTCAATTTGCACATTGTATCAGAGCCTGATTTCGTTAACCTGGATTTTCTGTGGTCTGTATGAGAAGTCATGCTGCATGTATCACATTTAGTAGAAAATATCAGATCTGTGTCACCCATGACGTGTGACAGAAATCCGAATGTGGAGCTTTTCAGCTGTAGTGTGACTGTGCCCTTGTCTTTCCATCTGTCTACCCTGGCTCTCTCTCCCTCTCTCTGTGTGTACCCTGTTGGTTGTGTCTGTCTGCCTGATTCTGTCACCTTTCTATCATTTTCTCAGTGTCTCTTTCTCCCTCGTCTGGTCTCCTTGACTGCCCCATTTAAACTACTTCTGCTTTCCCTCTGTGCTGTCTCTACCTTTCTTCTTTCCTCATTCCGTCTCTTCTGACACCATCATTTTGTCCCCTCAGAATCTGTCTCTGCCTTCAATCCCAGATGGATTAACATACATTACACATTTCACAGGGTGCTGTGTAATAAAAGACTGCATTCAGCTTGTCACTCCGAGAGCAGAAAGCAGTATGTACCTCTCCCCAAGGTCAGGACAGACCTGAATAGCCCACCTTAATTCATTTTGGGGGTGTGCCAGTATAGGCTACTTTGGCATGTCGTCTTTTTTTGCATCGCCTAGTGGCCCAGGTGTTGCTTTTAGATTACACTGTATGCTCACAAAGGGAAAGAGGAGGCCTGTAATCAGGTTAGCTGGATAAAGACACACTACACCTCTCCTTCTTCATAAAATTACACCTATTGTCCACACTCAGGACCATTTACCTCTGAGGCTCTCTGACAAACAATATGGAGTAGTGCCTGACTATGTCTGGCTGTGTGTGCAAGGGTAGACATAAGAGTGATGTGCTTGGAGGTGCACTGACTTTTGGAAGAGACAGGACAGCAGGCCTCTGCAAAGGTGTAAATAGGTAGCAACACAACATGACAACAGGATACCATGTTTGAACAACTACCCACATCTATCTATCTATCTATCTATCTATCTATCTATCTATCTATCTATCTATCTATCAAACAAAACTCTTTCAAATTACACCATTACTTCACCACCCCAACGGTCAAAATAATAATTGATAGTGTTCCAGACCAGGCATATGTCATTAACTTTTATATCACAGTGTTTCTTCTGTTGAATAATAAATTAACAGACCTAAGGGCAATATACAGAAAGACATAAATAATGCTCTGCTTTTTGGAGAGCAGGAAATTTTAATTATTTCTGATATTTCCCTTCAGTTTGATTGCTTCATTAAAAATAATGTTAAAAAACAATTTACAATTTAAAAATAAATAAATAAATGACAGGGTGCACATTCAAATTCTGTGCATTCATGTTTAAAGTTTAAAGGTTATTTCGGTTTTATTATTACTGGAGCCTCCCATATTCTTAAACAAATCCACAGAAACCTCTTTTTAGAAAATAATATCTTGTGGTCTTTGCTTTGTCTGAAAACTTTTGAAGCATTTTGCCTACTCATTAGGCTGGAAATCAAGTTATGTGCTGGAATTGCAGTATTTTTGCTTAAAAGGCAAGGCGAGAAACATTAGTGAGAGGATCAGACTGGATTTAAGCTCCAGTATAACAACCATGTCAAACCTTTCATGATGAACATCCAATTTTTTGGGATTGTAACTTGGTTATATATAAAGTAAATGTAGAGCCTACACAGATGGACAAAATAATTAAAAAATAAGTCACCTGTCAGCAAAAATGACTGAACTGCAGAGCCACACTAAAATTGTCTAACACAGGCCGGGGCAATTCTGATCCCTCCTGTCCTTTCTCATTGCAGCAAATCTAAGTAGGAACAATAGTCACCCTATAGACAAAGCCTATATGGACACTGAAAGCAACATTAGCGATCAATGCACAAATTACCGGTTGATGCAGTTAGCTAAGACTCTAAAACTAGATAGGACAAGCTGAGCATCACCTGGATAGATTATGAGAAAGCCCCAAATACTCCACGCATTCAAGTGCGGGGCACTATACAAGGCTATAACCTTCATCAAGAACTTAATGTGGCAATGGAAAAGCCCTGGGAAGCCCTGGGAAGCCCAGGTCAATATACTAGTCATCTCCAAGTACAGTTAGCTCCTGTACACAGATAACATCAAGCTGAAGTCCTGACCCATTTTACCAGAATCTACTGAATTTACAAAGAGGGGGGATGTGATCAGGACTTATAGTTTATAGTTACTAGGTTAATGTTACCAGAGGGAAGGATAATAAACTTACAGGTCTACTACAAGTTTGCTAAGAAAAAGAGCTGTGAATGTGTGTGTCTTGCCAGTCATCAGATACCCAACTGCAGTACTTAAATGGCCACAGGAGGAGACAAAAGCAACTGCATGTCAAGCCAAAAAAAAAAAAAAACTCCTCATAATGCACACAAGGTCCATGAGCAAGTAAAATAGGGCGGGAGAGTATTAGTGAGTGTCAGAGTCACACTCCAAGATGAAACAAGAATCACAGGCTACATAGTAACAGGCTGTAAGATATAACCTGAGACAGCATAAACTCAGAGACATAACCAAGTGGCTGGGATAGTGTACAGAAACATCTGTGCTACATATGGATTACAAGTCCCAGTGAAACTCACCTTGGAAAGTGGTTGAAAAGAACAGAGCCAAGATCCTGTGGGACTTGTTTGATACAGAAAAGAGGCTGCTGGCTACATATTGTTTGTGTGGGTACATATATACATAAATAAAGCAATGTCAGCACCACCTATGTGTGTTTTTGCCTGCTATAATTTTGTGGATGTTGCACTCGTTGTATTTATTTACTGTTATTGCTGCGCATTGTAAGATTTCTTGGGGTATCCCGCTTGCATTCAGTTTTTGTCCCGTGCATCTTAATCCTATTTTACAAAAACAGGTGAGGTTGCACGATGTAGGCAGGGAAACAGGTGACATACATCTGCACCATTAAGCCTCATTAAACCTCGGGGTGTTCGCTTTATACATCAAACCTTGTGACCACACAAAAAAAGGAGCTCACTGGGATTTATTTTGCCTTCTGTAATAAAGATGTGTGTGTGTGGTTGTGTGTGGGGGGGGGGGGGGGGGGTATAAAATT
>VUQR01004543.1:8198-34920 GCA_015108515.1 Hemichromis elongatus
CACATTACATGATGAGACTTTACAATTTCAATTAAGAAATTCATCTGGGCTGAAATACACACCTCCAGAACCAGCACCCAGTGGGGTAAGACAGACAGAAACAATGGTGTAGATCACCACCCCCCACTGCTGCTTCACTGTCATTATGCTAAACCTGCAAAAAAAAAAAAGGCTCTAGTCTGACACCGAACCATTAGATGAGGCTTTGCAGGCCTTTGGGGAAAAAGAAAAACCTTCTTCCTTTGCCTTGCTAAATTCTAACTTGCCTGTTTACTGAATATGAATAGGAATAAAAAAAATAATAACTTAAAGAATCGGTGTATGTTGTTATTTTAAGCTATTCTAAAACAAGGTGTGACTGCTTTCTAGAAGAAAAGAGAAACTTTCTCTTCCTAATTAAACTGAACTGCACTAAAGAGGGAACTCACCTGCTCAGGTCCTCAATTTTAAGATACGGGGATCTCAAAGCCAAAGCTGTTGACAGATTTGAGAAGGACAAATAAATTAGCCAAAGTAAAATGTTATGGGAAAATTGAATCAAAACATAACCACAGACTTACCCTTGACAGCAGGAGAAACTTGATGTTTAGTGCCAGTCTTCTGTAGTAAAAATACAAGTCATCAATATGAAACCAACATCAACATACATCTTTTCCTTCATTCAGCTTTAACTGCACTCATTCGTGATTTTACTTGCTATCATTACCATTTTGCAGCTTAAAATCTAAAAAAACTGCCCGAACAGGAAATCTGTCAAATGACGTGAAAAGAGAAACAGCTCAAACCCCTTACCTCTGCCCTCTTGTGTTTAGAACTGAAGCTCTCTCGAATCAAATGTTTCAGATAACGGAGGACATCTGATAACGAGTTAAAGAACTTAAAAACACAAATAATGATTTTTAATCTGGCAAAGAGTTAAAAGCAAAGCACAAAGGACATATAATGCCATCTGCTGTGAGCATAGGCTCATTGCATGTTAATTGTGGTTTGTTGTTAAATTCCACTACATTTAGTCAAAAGGATACCATCCACATGCAAAATCTCGACTCCCCATGATCGAGCACTGGACAAAACACTGCTTCCCTGCAGTCGTTCCTACAAGGCAGATCCATCAGAAAGAAGACAGTGAGGTATTAGGATATAAAAATACATCACCAGTACCTATAATGAGAATTTTGTCTTCATTGACTTACCTTGTTGCGAATGGCTTTTTCGAGCAGCGCCTTCCCTCGACTGCCGCAAACCTATGGACACAAACGCAGTGCAGTTATACAGTATAGCTCATTTTAACTTACACTTATTCCCAATGTGTTTGATCTTTTTAGTGATCTTGTGTTAATCACAATCTTTTCAGAGTAGCTTTCCAGGTTTTAGGTCAGTAAAAGGCAGTTAAACGTCTGCTAAAATACATTTGTGGTATTTAAGTAACTAACTAAAAGCCTGAGAGAAAGTTATAAAAGGAGCTACAGTACCATTGGCCTGGGAGTTACAGGTCGCTGCTTATCGTTGATGAGGCCATTATCCCACTGCTTAATCAGTTGTTGGGCTGATTGGCTTGCCCCACTCTTGGAAACAATACTCTTCTCCTCCAGGCCTTCTTTGTTTCCAGTCACGACAAAGTTTACATCCTTGTGCAGAAAACTCTCAACCCTCTTCAAAAGAAAAAAAAAGAAAGAAAGAAAACAAAATCTATGTGAGTTTCTGATGATGCAAGATCTAACCAGTCCAGTGGATGTACTGTAAGTGTTCACTGGTCATTTGTGTTTATCAACAGCTTATCAAGTGTTTATCAACAGTTAAGAATACTTTGTTTTCTAAAGAAAACAGACACATGAGTACAGCCGATGACATACAAAAGAAAAGATCAGGTCAGTGAGGAAGATCAATATATTTGTTATTAGGGTTTTATCCATACACAATTCAAGACTAAATCTGTAATTTTAAGGTTTAAAAGACTCACGATTGACGCATGTGTCATCTATGTCAAAGATGCATTTTCTGTAGCACAAACCATAGGTAATGGTTGACTTCTTACAGACACTCTTATAGAAACATTTTTAAATACAATGAGAAAGCCTGTAAACAACAGCCTTAATTAGCGCCTGTAAAAAAAAGTTCCACTGCCAGGCTACCCTAACCTAACACATGCTTACCCCTCCAAAATAAGATATGGATTCCAAAAGCAGGGCTGTTGGCTGTTTCTTCACATTGTCCAGGTAGAAGGTCTTTCCCTCCAGCTTTTTTGCCCCAAGACACAGCTTGCCTAGAAGCCCATATCCACGCTCTTTTGGACACTGCTGCGGCTGCATGATCCTGGTGCAGTAAAGGCTGTCACACGCACCAGGACCCTACAAAAATAAAAGGAACATCTGTCAAGATCCAAATAAGCTTTTAAGTTAGACAAACGGTAAGTGTATTAATTAGCTTTCAAGTAACCATGTTTACAAAATAATGTTTAAAGTGCATCGATTTAAATTTCGGTCGCGTAAGATTACCACCAAAACGAAACTGCGCAGTTTAAGTTTCAGCCTAGCCACTGTGCTAGTTAGCTTTAGCCGACTTCAGCGAGGTTAGCTTTCTCTAATAACAGACAGAAACCATTCAATGTAGGCTTAATTTAAATCACCTTCTGCTTCTTTGTAACAAAAAAAGAACCACGGCTTACTTGTGTTTTATTCCTGTGCTGAAGAGAAGCGATAAAAAAAGATGCTGTCGCTTCATCAACAAGCTGGCCAAGCTGTAACCGCCGCTTTTTCAAAAACACTGGAGGACGTGCGGACATGAAGTCGGCGTAACATCCGGTCTGACGCTGCCTTCGGGTGCTTTTCAAAAGTCGAAACGCCTTCCCATTCTAATTTAGCACTGACATAAAAAAAAAAAAAGAAAAGACTGTTTGCTCCTAAGGCTGCCCTCCATGGGCTCACGTGTGGCTTTCTTTTTTAATTATACCCTTTAATATAATTAATAGAGTTAATGTTAAGGTTGTTACACTCACTGGTTCTGACAGTATCCTGAACCCAACACAAAAGCTCCCTGGTTATCAACATTTTGGCATTTGAAAAGGAAAATAAGACAAACAACTTATGAAATAAAAAAAACCATAAAATGATAACAAAAAGCATGTTAGCTGTTTAGTTGATGTTTCAGCTGATACGTATTGCAACTGATTATCAGCATAATCCGGTAGAATCCATTTTTGACTGTTAAATTTTACTTACCATTTTACATACCACAAACGAAATATTTGACGACTAAATATATTAGGCTTCTCGTTGATGAGCTTTTCTTTCAATAAACCTGCCAATATATGACAGATTTAAAATATAACCACAAATAACCTTTGGTAAGTTTTATCCACCGGGATCCCTGACATAGAACTATTATATTATTCCCTTTGTGCCCAGCAGAGGGCAATGTCAGCATGTAAATTACCCACATGCTCAAATATTCAGCATTAAATTAATAATATAGTTTTCATTCTAGCCTGAAAATTATTACAAATTATTGAAAACAAGACAAAGATTATGAGACAAATACAAACTCTTTATTCAAAACATGCACTTTTTGTGTCTAAAATATCTTTTAACAAAACTAAACACAGTAACAACAAATGACAAATGGCCTTTCAGAATGAAAATATGGAAATCAAAGTAAAAGAATGAAACATACAAAAGCCTTATACACTCATGCTTTTTTTATGTATACTACTAGATGAATGGTTGAGAAAATAAAATATGTTAAAAAAAAAAGGTAATACCTGTACTATAATATATGACATTTTTTTAAACTCAAAAACAATAATGAAAACTTATTTTTTCTTTCTCAAAAAATAGCAGGAATGCTTTTAAATTACCAAAAGAAAATAAGGTGAAATTACCAGCTGAAACATAGTGTCTCTTTTTTTGTCAGCTGTTTTCAAACACAACTTCTAAAAAGATCACCAGAATTAGACCAGGACATTGTTGTTTTAACTCACATACAGCAGGACATTCCTGTCAGCTGCTTTTAGACTAACAAAATACTCCCTATGGTCGTGAGGAGGGCACTGCCTGACCATACTGTGCAGGAGGCAGGAAACAGGATGACCACTCATTAGCTGGGAACTCACCAGGATATTAGCTTCTCTATTTTTGCTTTAGCACAATTAAACGTCATGCATTTTGTACTATAGAACCGCCAGGTTAAAGACAACATCTAATGATTCATACGGTTTAGAACATATGTGAAAACATGTCTGTGAAGTTAGTCATCCAGATCATCACAGTCTAAGGAGCTTGGAAAAAAAGGGTCTGGACTGCCTTAAGTTGCTTGAAGACGTTTCACCTCTCATCCGAGAAGTTTCTTCAATTTAAGGTCAAATGGTGGAGAGTCCCAGTCTGGGAAACGTCTTCAAGCAAGTTAAGGAAGCCCAGACCCTTTTCTTTCCAAACTTCTTACAATATGTGAAAGCAGCGTTTGTGATGCTTGCGGGAAAATCATCTACATCAAAAAGAAACGAAAAAGAAAAACAATTTTGAATATTCATGAACTAAATTATTCAAATCTTTAACTGTGGATAGCAATGAAAAAGAAAACTTTAATTCTGTAACATAAACGGTTGCTGAGTTTGAATGAAGCTGCTTTTAGATGTTTTAAGTAAGGCACGTTCAATTGCAGCAATAAAGTCTCTGATAATCAAGGTAAATAAAAACATCGCACCAAAATCTCAGAGCAAAAGGTATTCAAGATATTATTTCTGATATTTCTTTTTCCCCACTCTATTTTACTGCTTTATAAAGCTTCTTTACTGAACTGAGCTAAATAGCTACACTGTTTTACAAAGTCTGTGTTTCAAATCCACTCTGAACCCTTTATGACTCCATATTTACTGCTGCTGCTGGTGCCGCTGCTGCCTCTGTCTGTGTCTGCCCTGCTGGAGGCGTGTCTGTTGGTCTGCCGGTGTTTACGTTCACGGTGGGGCTTGCTGCGGTTGTTAGTGTGGCTCTGCAGCTGGATGTAGGTCTGATTATCACCCTCCAGGATTTTCTGAGGTCTACCGCTGCTCTTATGAACTGCCCTGGGTGCATCTTCCTTCCCAGCACTGCACTGGTTTTCATCATTAATGCTGTACTGTTGACGCTCCTCTTGGGCAATGTTCACGTGGTTCTGCCGACATGCCAGCTTGGCATTAGTGAGATCAGTGATGGGTAGTGGCTGGTTGTGGTTCCCTGTACCTACTAGAGGAGGTTTGACGGCGATGTTGTACCCAGGTGGAGGCGCTGGTGCATTCCAAGAAAATGGGTAAGAGCTGTAGTCTTCCTCATTCAGAGCTCCTTGTCCTCTCACCAGCCCGTACACCTCCTCATTGGGGAGCTCCGTCTTGCGGGAGTGTATTATCTCATACATGGTACCTATGCCCAGGTGAAGCATCTCCCACATGTTAAGTGCTAGACAGAGAAGGGAGACTGTGTACATGATGAGGAGAAAGATTGTCTTCTCAGTTGGCCGCGACACAAAGCAGTCCACGCTATGAGGACAGGGCAGGTTTGTGCATACGTAAGTGGCAGGAACAGAAAAGCCATAGAGGGCGTACTGACCACAGAGGAAAGCAACCTCCAGCAACGAGCGCAACAGGAGTTGGAAGACGTAAAGGCGCATCAATCCATCCTCTTTGATACGATGACGCCCATCATGGCGCACTTTGGCTTTCACTTTTCTATCACAGCTGCCACCCTTTTCTGCTTCGCCATCATCGCTCTCCACCTCTGCCACTTCATAGATCATCGGGTCTTCCTCATTGTCATCCTCAGCCTCTTCAATGCCCCTGTGCTGCTTTCTGCCTGCAAGATAGTGCTTCTTGGGTTTCTTTTGGGAAAATCCATTCACTCCCCCACTTTCTGCCTTCTCCTCTGCCCGAGCAATTTTGTTAATAGCGTAGCCCAGATACATGAGTGAAGGGGTGGCCACCAGGATAATTTGAAAGACCCAGAAGCGGACGTGTGAGAGTGGAGCGAAGGCGTCGTAGCATACGTTCTCACAGCCTGGCTGGGCTGAGTTGCAGACAAACTTGCTTTGTTCATCGTAGTAGATTGACTCTCCTCCTACGGCTGTTAGCACAATGCGGAAAACAATGAGGACAGTGAGCCAGATCTTGCCCACAAATGTAGAATGGTTGTGGATTTCTTCAAGCAGGCGAGTCAAAAAACTCCAGCTCATGGTAGTGATGGAGAAACTACAGCAAGAGGCAACATACACGTCCTCTTACTCCCTGTGGAGAGAACAGAAAGCCTTGGGTCATGCATGCAAACTTAAAAGGCAAATATCTACATTGATTCATTGAACACTGAGGTGGTTACATCATCTGTATTTGAGCTGCCAAGGGTAACAAATGAAGAAACTAAAGGTTTACTCCCTCTAGGAATAGCTGCTTCTACCATAACCGAGTATGGCTGCCCCCATTCCCCTGCTGGCCTGTGCTTCAGTTTGTCTCTTTTGCTCCCGTTTTAATCCTTCTCCCTGTCTTTTCTGTCTTAAACTACAAAGGAACATCGTTATTTCTACCAAACTCGGTTTAAGGAGTGGTGGTACACTGTCTTCTCGCATGTCTTAAAGATTTATCAGTTAGCTAACATGGCATTTTTCATTAGTGCTGCAAGTCACATGAAAATCCATTAAAGAGATCTTCTAAAGAAAGGTGGAATTGCTAAGAAAATTAAACACCAGTGCATGCCATATATATTACACTTCGGTCTTAACAAAGTCACAAAGGTTTATTACAGTAGAAACTTTTTCCTTCTTTGTGAAAACATATAGTCATGGTGCTGCTGACATATTGTTGCTGCTGAAACAATAAAATTGAACAAAAAGTTCCAAAACTTTGTGTACTGCAAGCAAATGTGTATAACTCACTGCTGTACATCCACCTGAAGAAGAAAATGAGACTCTGAGAAACGGGACTTGACACATATGCTCTTGACATGCCCTCCAGGCTTACAAATGTACACAACTAACACTTTTTCCGGTGAAATATTATTTTCCATTTGAAGACAAACAAAAGTTCATCACAGAGCTCTTCTTGCCAGAGTCTGACAATACAGAGTGGGGATAAAATGATTTCTTACTCTTTCCATTTTTGTTTATCTCTCAATTTGTCTCTCTTTTTCCTGACACACAGAATGAATAGTTCAGCTTTTATTCTACAAATAAAGACGTCACACACTCTTCTACTGTACTCACTATGTGTTTTATTTAGCTCCATTTGTTTGCACAGATGGGTATGAGCACTTAGTTCTTCTGCAGAATGCACACCTACCTCCTGATTTGAAACAAATCCCAGGCAAGTACTTTGTCTTTCCTATACATGGTAATCAAATAGTGTATTTCTTCTCAATAACAACTTTCATCCTTCAATGATAGCTGTGCCTTGTAGCTCACGTCCAAACACATCCTCAGTATTAGTACACAAAGGGAAGAGTAATGAAGCAGATGGAATGCCTAACTGTAATTGCCATCATACCTTAAATTACACCTTAAAAACAAAAAGCCATTCAAGCCATGGTAATGGATGCGCTCCACATTAGAGTCTGATTAATATATTGGCTATCTGATATTACTAGCTGACACTGGACAGAAAAAATTGGTACTGGCACACATGTTGTCTGAGATGCACCTGCATGAAATATATAACATAATGCAGAAAAAGACCCTTGTGGTCATTTAAAAATGTTGTTCTCACGCAGTCTGTCCAGGAAAAATGACAATCACCTGTTTGCTATTTAAGCTAGGACCTGACCTTCAGTCTTCACCTGAGTGTTATCTAACTGTGGTAGTCTTCATGTGCGTCTTTAAGTTCTTAGGAAGTCCCAGCGGAGTTCCGAGAGTGTTTGTTACTTGGCGGAGTAAGGAGATTCTGTTCGGGAGACTCAAAGGATCGGGGACTTTCACAGAACCTTCTTCCGTTTGCACATATTTTTATTCTTAAACTGACCACTTCAAAAAGACTTTGTATATAGCACTATCTACACCAGCACTGTAAATAAACTCACCGCACTTTCATTCCTGATTCCTGCATTTGAGTCCGGCCAGACAAATCATGACAGCAGAGTGTGCATCACAGAGCAGTAAGTGCTGCTGAGTCAAGCAGGCATTCAAAGTAGATTTTTAAATATGATGCTAGAAATGGATAAAAACACTGAATTATCATTTTTTTAATTCTAATTCCTAGAAATTAATGTTTGTGTAAGTGCTGAAAATCCACTATATGTGCATTAACCTTAGCATTTATCCCTAATCTGATGATAATTTATATTGAAAAGGTTAGCTAAAGGAAAGCCACTCATTAATTGGTTATAATGGAAACATTTTATCATATTAATGTAAGCCATTGAGGCCCAAATGTACTAAGCAGTAAATCAGCATGATATTGCAATTAAAAAAAATGTGTTGATGGGTGCGGAAAAACAACACAGTCAGTTCATTTCAATAGTGATCAGCAATTGGCAAAAACACAGTCAAAAACAGACAGACCTGTTACATTAGACTTAGGTAAGAAGTTTTGAAATAGCATGACATTTCAGTCATGTTACGCTCACTGTAACTCGGTAACTTGTAACTCAACTGCCTGTGAAGATGCAAGACACATCCTTGTCTGCATCTTTAATTGAGATTTTTTTCATCCTCCCTCCAACACTCCACGTCAAGTTCACTTCAGTCCAGTTCTGCTACATTAAAATACCAGTATTACTCAAGACCAGAAATATGTGGGACTTAGCTCTAAACTCAGCGAAGAGCCACAGTACAGAGCCAAAATTTGCTCACAGCTTTGAGTCATCCACAGTCGCCAATTACCCACTCATTCTGATAGCATCTCCACTTTCAAACCCCCACCGGCAACTATCACAACCACATAAGGTGAAAAAAAATAAGACAGGTCTTTTGTGTTAAAGTTGGTGCAATTTATAGTAAACTGTGTACCGCAAACCTTAGTAAACCCTGTTTCTGGAAAGCTGCAATAAAGCCAGCCACAAAAATACCTGCGTCTACGCCTTTCAGTCACAAAACTGACAGTGCAACTTGTAAATACCGAAGGCAGCTTTTTCAGGAGCCAAAAGAGGTTTTATTATAAATATAAAAAAATGTTTTCAATTAAATTAATTTCAGTTTTGTTTATATAGTGCCAAAAATACAAACCTTGTCTCAAAGTGGTTTCTATCGTGAAGTTAAGCGCCTACAACGTTAGAGAGAAAACACAATAGACGAGACAATTCCCTGTGATTATGCACCTGGTGACAACAGCGTGGAAGAGCTTCCTGTAACAGGAAGAGATGTCTGGCTAAACCAGGCTCAGGGAGGCCATCTAACTCCAGGACGTGTGGGTAAAGAGAAAAAAAGGAGAAGAGCACTTTTGTTCACTCGTGCACTACATCTAAATACTCTACCTAACCCCAAAAAACCTCTAAGCTGAAGACACCCATCTGCTCAAACCTAAGGCTGCAGACGTCTAAAGTAAGTAAAGTTTTAAAGGTCTAGACTTCCATGGGGCAATCTGTGCATGCAAAGCGCCGGACTTTAGATGCTTCCTAAGAATGGTTTGTATTCAAACATTCTAGCTCCTGCACTAAGACTTGTAACTGTACCTGACAAGGGGAGACAGAGACTTGGCCTGACGTGATATGGGAACACGATTGAGGTTGTGCTGGAACTGCCGATATATGGAATAAATGATTTTTCCATTCATCAAGAAAACAATTCTTTATATCTTTATCTTTACTTTGCTTTGAATATCTAACAATTGATTGATTATTCTATAATCTTATGAATCACAGTGAATTTTGTGTGTGTGTGTGTGTGTAAATAAATAAATACAATACCCCATCAGCCTATTATAAGTGAGGGCAAACTTAGTATGAAGAACTATGTAAATTTACACACGCACAAATACATACCGATTCAATGCCAGGAGAATTTTCCCACTAACACTATGTAATCATAAACATAGTGACACACTGTCACATTCAGTAAGTATGACACATAAAAAAAATGTCCAGCTGCTAACACAAGAGTCAATATTCTTCCTTCCTAATGTCTCCCTCCGTGAAGAAAAGAAGTTCTGAATGTCTCATTAAGAGTCACGTGCTCTCCAAACCTGCACATCTGGCCATGTTGTGTAATGTACCATTTGGAGGCCCAGTAGCACAGTATCACCACTACCCAAACACGAACCTCACCGACGGCCTGAAACTGGGACAATCCTTCACGTTGCTCGTTTTTTTTTAACTCATCATCAGTGAGGATATGCATGCAGCTGCACGCCAATAAAGTGTACAGTAAATTTAAACATAAAAACAATAACCTAATGCAATTAATGTAGGCACACGTCTCAAATACTCAGAATATTTTAAGCTTGCAGGAGTTCAGTTTTGATGAAAAGTTCCCAATATTATTTGCATTTTGCATCAAATCCATGTGTTTTCTGAACTAAATTAAACATTCAAGCACAACAGACATTTCAGTATATTAAATAGTCCTAAATTACAAGGAAACTGTAGATTCTTGTCAAGCAGAGTAATACAGACTCAGTGTTTCTTCAACACATAGACTCATTATACTTACTTGTATCACAGCCCTACTCTGAACAAGGAAAAACCTTACTCTTCTTCTTTTATATATAAGCTTTATTTCCATTGGCCTTGATAAAAAATTCCTCAGCAAAAAATTTCTAAGGAGCATATTTGGGGCTGATGATCAGCAATCCTCCAATTCTAAAATATTTATTTCCAAGCAAAAAACAGAGGCATACTTTCACACTTAAAGAAAGGTGTGAATGAACATCTGTTTACATAATTACCTTTCTGTGATTATGGCCAGATTTTGTGATAAACACGCCATCCACATTTGTTAAACACATATGCACCAGACCAGAGCCGGCTGTCAACACTTTTTTGCTTCCATAAAATCTCTTAATTCTATGGTGGGAGGACAAGAAAATAAACCTCACAGTTATGTCTTCATGTAAAGCCACCTAGTCCCTAAATGTGCAGCTCCACACCCCTGGTTACTTATAGTGCCACACTGAAAGCTTTCCCCAGATGTCTCCCAGCCCCAGATCCGCCGCCTCCTGCTTCCTACAAAACTAGTAAAAAAGAACTGGGGTTGTATATGCCTATCTAAGAAGGCTCCAAGCTGTGGACGTGAAGGTTAGTGGTTTCCTTCAAAGCTGTAAAAGTGATGCTCAACCCAAAATCCAACTTTGAGCATGAAACAGTCAACAGCTATTAACTTAAAAGGGAACTGTTAAAAGTTTGTAGATTGCTGAGACTGCTCTTATTTTTGGAGCTTGCTTCTTCTTGATGAGATACACGTTATATACACAGTAGAAAGCTGAATTAAAGGCGGGAAAGCATGCATCCCATGCTCCCTGCCTGGACTCAAACCAGGCATTATCTTAAATGTAACTAACAACCCCTTGCTCTGGCATTTAGACAGAAAAACGGGAATTGCTTCCACGCTGTGTCCCAGAGCCAATAAGTCAACAACAAACAGGAATTCATAAGATCAAAGAACCAAGAGGCAGGTTTGTGGCGCACTACAAGAACGCTAATGAGGATGGAATCAAAAAGAGGAAAACAGTGACAACAGCCCGCAGAAAAAAAACATGCCTGAGCTCACTTACATGAATAAAATAATGAATACATAGCTGTCCCAAGGAAAACAACTGCGGTGTAGTTAAACTAAATTAAACCCTCAGCATTTCTTATCTCTGTTCCTTGCATTTAAGACGCAAAGCCCACAGGGTATTTCAGGGTCGATTTATGAGCCATCCACTCAAAGATGTCAAAGCACTCAATGTGACGCAACATGAGGCACACAGTTTGATGTGGACACGAGCGTCTAGCTTAAAGAGTTAGTTTGCCTACCTGGAAAAAGTCAAGGCACGTACACTATGGTTATATAATCCTGCGATGCAGCTGGAAATACCTGGTATAATAGGCGTAGCAATATTTCTCTTATTTGTCAAAATTTACATTGCTATTATCTATGCAGGCGTTCTCATAAATTTTAAAGCAGAGTAAAGAGGTTTGGACTTCCACCAAGTGAAAATCAGCAGGACTGTGATAAAAAAGATATTTTAATAGAAAATAAATGGATTAGTGTAAATATATAAAATGCCTTATATAAATAAGATAACACAGACCCTCTGTCTTAAATATATGCTGAGCAATTGTGGTTATACCCACATTCGCCTATTCACATAGTTAATTGTAGGAAAACTATATAGGGTTGTATATTTTCAGACAAGACAAAGAATAATATTATATTGCTTATGTTGATATTGTGTTACATTGCATACATGATCAATTTCATTCATAAAGTCATGATTGTGTACATGCAGTGCTCAAAAGCCTGGCCACATTCCAGCAGCAGCAGCAGCCGTTTTGCTCATTTTGTTCCGAGTCTCAAAAAAAACCAGCTTTAAAAGTAAACAGTTTTAATTTAAAAGATGAAAAAAACTTTTTTTAGTTTCTTAAAACCTAAAATTACTTTAATTTAAAAAACCACATGGAAAAAACTATTTAGATGAGTCTGTTTTAAACAGATAAAATAAAAAAGCTTGTAGTGTCTCAAATGTTTGCTTCGACTTATAAATGATCTTTATTTCATATCACTCAGCTGTCACATTACCCAAAGCAGAATCTAGGATTTTAGCATTTATCTTGGTGAAGTAATTTAAACAGCCTTAAACAGCCAAACAACATTAATAAAAAGCCATTCTGTGTATTGTGATGAATCTTATTACCCCCTTGCTTTATGGTTTGATTCCTTTCGATCCTTCCTGTTATCCCAACTTGAACTCAGAGAGACTTCAAACCCCCATGTGCCTGTAAAATAAATAAAAAATTATAATACATATATGTATATATATATTTTTTTCTAAATATAGAGTTAAAAGAAAATTGGCAGGTTTGTAGTAATTTTTAAAAATATTTTCACATATCTGTATTTATGTTTTTAGATGTGCCTTGCCTAGCCTGAGAACTAAACTGTCTTTCATTAAACAAAAGAATTAAAATTAAATAGAAATATTTAAATCCACACAGCATACTAATTTGGTTCGTAGTTGCTGCAGAAGATCTGCATGTTGGAAAAAAAAGTTATTCAGGAAAATTATGATATTTTGCTACAGGCAAACTAAAATAAAATATTCCAAACGGTTAAAGTGATTTTTTGCTAACTTTATGCTAATGCTAAAATAAGATGTCAACGTTTTCTTGGGGAGGACAGTATTGATAAAACACACACACATATATATATATATTTATACATATACTTATATTGTACACACTTTTATAAAAATATCGATTATTACAAACTACATTTGTGAAATTACAATAGCTAAAAACCTGCAAAATAATCTGCTAACTAAATCTAACCGAACTTGCTAGCAAACCTCAGTAACTTGCTAAACAAGCTAATCGAACAATATAGCTTAATCAAAACACAACAAAATTGTAAGAAAAACACGAGAAAGTCAAGTGTCATGGTCTTTCTAGTCCTATGCTGATTAAGTCCAATCTTTAAGCATTTTTTTCCTCAAAGCAGTTTTTACATTTACTCATCATGTATTGTAGCCACCTCACCTTTTTTGGCGGACTTTTAAATCATCAACCAGCAAGATGTAGTAGTCCCTGTATGTAGAGAAATACAGTCTTCACCACCAAATTACAGCACAGTAGTTAACAATCATCTCCATTCACACAAAAGCTGAGGGTGACTTTAGCTCTTACTGTTTTAAATGTAAAAGTAGCTCCAGCAGGCTGAACCAAAGACCGAGGGAGCTTGGTTGCTGTCTACAGGAAGGCAAACTGGCTGAAGCGGGAGGGAGGGGTTTCTGGGCATGTGTGTGTGTTTGTGTGAGCGAGTAAGAGAGGGAGAGAGAGAGAATGTGATGCATCATATGGCAATTTTCCTTCTTGATTTTTCTGTAAAAATCAAAAAGATTACAGTTAAATGCCAGGATTCTAGTTTATCTGCCTTTAAAGCCTGACAGCTTCATTACCATTTGTATTTACACATGTATGGTGACACATTGCCTTTTTCTGTCAACATAAATTAGTTGGATGATTACTGGCTCTGATTTTAAGTGCTATATCGTATAACCTATTATTTCCCCCCAGTCAGGATGGGCATCTGATGTCAGATCTAGGCCAAATCAAACAGGAGGATCAGAAGTGAGAATCGGGAGCAGATGTGTGAGCACCAGGACAGGTAGAGATATGCAGGGGAGAGAAGGGGAATGAGAGTCAGTAGAAAGAATACAGAATACAAGTGTGTGTGTGAATGAGAGGGGAATAAGTGAAAAGATGAAGATCTGAGGATCTGAGGAGTAGATGTAGTGAAGGTGAATGAGGTCAAATATCTAGGGTTAGCTATACAATGCACAATAGAAGTGAGTAGGTGGAGACAAATGCAAGGGTTGACTAGTGATAGCAGCAAGAGTGAAAGGAAACACTTACAAAATGTTCGAGAGATGTGATAAAATGTATGGCATGGACAGTGGTACTCACAAAAAGACAAGAGGCAGCTGAGGGTGTTAAGATTTTCACTGGGTGTTACCAGGATGGACAAGATTAGAAATGAATACATAGAGGGACAGAGTTTGAGATGTGTAAGAACATGGGCAGAGGAAGGATAGTGGCTATATTGGTAAAGGATGTTGTAGACGGAAGTGCCAGGCAGGAGGAAAAGAGGAAGCCCACAGAGGACATTCATGAATGTAGTTAAGAAGGACTTGCAGAGGGTTGGCGTGACAGAGGAGGATCCTAGGGATAGGGGGAGATGGAGGCAGACGATCTGTTGTGGCGACCCCCTTATTGGGACCAGCTGAAAAAAAGCAGAAGACTGATTTAGTTAGATTTTGTTAAACTGTGGAAGGCTTGATGTAATTGATAGAACCATGAATTCTGCTCTCCTCCAAAATATCCTGAAGGATAATCTGCGGCCATTAGTTTGCGCCCTGAAGCTCAAGAGCACTCGGGATACGCAACAGGACAATGATCTGAAATATACTTAAAAGTCCGTCAGCAAGTATGAATGATTCAAAAAACAGAATGAAAGTTTTGGAGTGATCTAGTCAAAGTAAGTTCTTTGATTAAGATCCTTTGGTATGACCTTAGACAGGCTGTGTATGCCGGAAACCCCTCCAGTCTGGCTGAATTTACATTTTTTCAAAGACCAGTGGGCCAAAATTCCTCTACAGCGATGTGAAAGACTCATTGCCAGTTATTGATGGCAATTCTTACTGCCAAGTATAGCACAGCTAGTTGTTAGGTTTGGAAGTCAATTACTCTTTCATACAGGGGCAAGTTTGGATATTTTTTTTATAATCTTAATAATTTTAATTATTATTTAAAAACTGTATTGAATATTCACTCTGGTTATCTTTGTGTAATATTAAAATTTGTTTATTTGCAAAATCTAAGAAATCAAATACTTCTTCAAAGCACTCAAAAGCTATGGTGACATGCTGCAAATTTCTATCCCTTGTCCCATTCGGCTAAAAAAAAAAGATGCGCTGATCTTTGAATGCATTAGTGCTGAAACTCACAGATGATGATCCGATAGATCAGCAGGTGAAATAATAGTTTTAACAGTCATCAGAATGGAAAAGGGAATAGGCGAGTGTGCAAAGACTAAAACATAAGTCTAAAAAAACACATTTTTAGCTTCAAGTCTGAAAATGCAAATATCAGTCAGACACGATCAATGCCAGACCCTTACCCATAGTTTGCATGTATTTAGCTACTAAATGTCAAAATTCGAGGCCATCCCAGCTTGGATTTCTTCTTTTTGTTTGTAGGAATCTGTTAACCCTACTCAACCACACTTATCTTGCCTTTTATATCTGACAAATACTAAAGGACTTAGTTTAAAATGCAAGTTCTACTGACATTATAAACATCACACAGTCACAGTCTTTTGTTTTGTAATGTTTTTATAGGGTTATGAGTATTTCTGGCTTATCTTTGTCTTTTTCTTCTCATGGAAGATCATGCAGGCATTAAGGACTTTACTCGTTTTTAATGTGCATGATGGATTAGGAGCAAAATATTCAGTTCAGTGAACGTGAAAAATGAGCTGTTAAACATATAGGTAACCTCCACCGATATGTGGAGAAGGTTCATCGTTCATGTGTGTCTGGGTTCACCCTTCGCTTCTTGCTGCACAAATGAAGTCACGAGTCAGGGCTTCACGAAAAGGGCAAAGGCAAGTGTTTTCAGACACATGCTGTATATGGTGCAGTCTGAGACTGAACAGACACCCACTGTTTGTTTCAACTTTGTCCACTGGGCTTTGGTTACACAGGATGAAAGTTTCCTTAAAGAGCCACTAAATGTATTTCACACATTAAGGTCTGTTTGCTGCACTTCTGAAAGAGAAGACCACTCATATTTAAAAAAAAATAGGTGTGCAATGGCACCTATACCTTTGGTTAAGTGACAGTCTGATAGCACTACAAAGTAAGAGGAGGTTTGAAAGATGGGGGACAGTTAAGCTGTAATTAAGGGTGGAAACTATAGATTACAAAATAGGATATTTCAATTGCAGTTATGAAAGTGCACTTTGTTACATCGCAAACACTGCCTGGCTTCTTGTCAGCTTCCCTCACACTGGCACACATTCAGCAGATAACTCAGAAATCCCTGAAAGCTTCTCAGTACAGGGAGGATTATTTTGTGATTTTTAGCATCCTCAAGGACACGCAAACACAATTCAGGCATTGTTTTTCTCTGTGGCTGACGTTCTACAATGAAGGACTCTTGTTTTTATCTCTACAGCTCATCTCTAGGACGTTAGATAAGCGTCAACTCAGACGGACTACAGTTCCCACTCCTTTCCATTTCTTTCTGTTGCTAACTTTCTTTTCAGGGAGGGCCACTGCCTAAAGCTATTAGACTTTTTGGCTCCCAATGTTCTCTTAAACTATCACTAGAAGAATCAAACGCAGAGCAGTCAAAATGCTTACAAGCCAAATCAGCCTGATAGCACTTTGGCATAGAAAGCTCACATCCTAATTCAGAGTGACCTCTTACAAGGCCGGAGTCCCTTAACTGAGTTATCTCTCACCTCTGAGGGAGTAATTGAATGGAGAACAATCAATGAGGTTATCCATAAACGCAATCATCTGGCAGCACTGGCTGTTTTAAGCACTTCAACAGTTGCGTGTCATCTCTTACTGGTGGGAGGAAGGGCTGTATCAGCTGATGTATGGAGCTACAACAGGAGGCTGTCATTGATCAGTTTGAGATCCTCAAATACGATTTGTCATCATTCTCCTCAAACTGATGCTAATTGTGTTTTCTATCCATTTATTTACCTGGAGGTCATTGAAAATGGGCTGTCTTTTGTTTATTTGACTATATAGACAGTGCATGTCCTCTCTCCTTAATACCAGCTCAATATTACCTCAATTGAAGGATCAATTCTGGTGGGATCATTTGTGCTGAGAGTTGGAAAAGCCCAGAGCCGGCAGAAATGTTTTCCAAAGAGTGATGGATAGATCATATAGAAAAAGTAACTGCAGAACAATATATAGGCAGTGATAGTGAGGGCTACAAGTGTTCTGTACAGTCAGCTTTTTGTTGTGTCATTATCTTTGGGGTCTTGGACTGACAACAGAAAATATGATGGTAGACAACAACAATGACACAGAATCACCCGAGGGAGGGAGTGACAGGATAAATCAGAGAGAAGAAATCAGATGTGGGGAGAACAATGTCCAAGAGAGTGGATAAAAAGATTGATCACATAGACTCGTCTTTATCTAATCTGACAGAAGTCAATCCACAGAAGAAGAATGGAGTGTAGAGAGACAAGAGAAGAAGCATCGGTTAAAACGCAGCAACAAGGTTACAGCAGATTAAATATGAACAAAACAGGCCATGCAAGTAAGAAAGCTGAATCAACGAATTACTTGGCAGGTTTCAGCATCGTCTTAAACTAACATGGTGACATGGAACGCCTCATACGCCATCTCCATCACTGCAGCCTAGAGCCTTTACTGTCATATCCTGTGAGCCATGTTTCACGAATTCACATCAGCAATGCTGTTTGTGCCAGAGCAACCCTGCTTCCATTTATGTCACTTTGTTTTCTTATTAATCTGTGTTGGCTTAAATAATTGGGATAATGTAAGGACTTGCCAAAGTCACATTCACACTGGAGGGCACTCCTGAGCTGATTTAATAGTGATACATTAACTTGGCGCCATCTTCTGGTCAAAAAGTGCCGTTTCATATGTGATCCTGAAAACCTGCCCTTGACAAGAAAAAGTCCAATCATCCTTCTCTTAGACAGCCAAGGTGTTAGCATTTTCCCCTTGTTTGTTTCTAAAGGAGTAAAAATTCTTTTAGACTGGGTCATATCATTATACTATTAAAACCTGTAAAAGTTTAAAACTAGTTTAACTTCAAAAATTATTAATAATTTCTTTTAGTTTTGCAGAAAAAAAAATCACTCACAGAATTTCATTGTCTGTACAGTATATCTCAAATTGTCTGTAAAAGATGTGTAGTTCATGGTACAGTAGCATACAGTAACAGGATCAACCTCTAAGGATTTAATGTGCCATGAGTTAAATCCTATATAACAGTATTGTTTGATGTTGTCTGTCTGCTCAGTAATTGTGTCACAAAGACACACACTTGGGTTTACTGAAGTTTCGAAACAGTAATTAACCCAACAGCCTTTAAACTGGATAAACATGTTATCCAAATAGTGCTTTTATTATATAGATGTCCTAGAAATGTTACAGTTTATCTCTTTTCTTTTTCTAATTTTTACACACAATAATAAATCAATTAATTTTTAAACATTTTATCTCCGTCTCTTGTGTTTTTGCTACAAAAGTGGCATTATTCTTTCCTCCTCTTGCGCCTCATGATAAGTAAACATATCATCTCCTTTAAAAAGGAAGATTAGATCTCCTGTTCCTCTGAGATGCTCACTGTTCCCTCCTCCACATAACTCCCTCATCTTTTAATTTCGTCAACACAGCCTTGACGTCATCTCTCCCTAAACATAAACTTCAAACCAACAACATCAACAAGTAACAATTACAGACTCGTACCACCCCAAACTAAACCTAGACTTTCCTTGTCTGGTTGTTAAAATATATATATATAAAAAAGAAAAAATAATGCTTCTTCTCTTTGTAAATGCAATCTTGACTTTTTTTCACAACATAATTAAAATTTTTAATTTATCCTCATTTGGCAACAGCTTTGGACAAAACAGTTTTTGTTAAAGTATTTTTCTTGGCTTGATGCTCTCTTCCAATGAGGATCCCAATTATAAAGTCCAAGTTCAACTGATCAGGCACAACATTATGACCATGTCCCTAATTTTTCATTACCCTGTTCAAAGAGGCCCCAGCCATCAGGGAATACCATTTCCATGAAAGGGTGAACTCCAGGTCTCGAGGGCTGGTGTCCTGATTTAAATGGCTAAGTTACCTCCTCAACATGTCTTGAAGTTCTCCAGAGGCCTGGTAATGAGCTAATCATTTGATTCAGGTGTGTTGTCCCAGTGTGATATCTAAAACCTGCAGGACATCAGCCCTCGAAGCCTGGAGTTCCCCACCCCTGGTGTACATGGTCTGCAACACAGCTTGGGTAGGTGGTGCGTGCCAAAGTAACATCCACATGGATGGCAGGAGCCAAGGCATCCAATCAAAGCATCTTGTCTTCTTTCCATAGTGCATTCTGGTGTTACTGTCTGTTGAGTTGGACCACTGTTGATAGATACTCACCACTGCAGACCAGGAACAACACACAAAAGCTTTGGCTTTGGAGATGGTCTATATAATCGGAAATTTTGACAAACAAACAAAATGTTCCTTTTCTCTTTAGTAGAAATTGCATTCATTTCCTTTAATTTTGTATAGTGATAGGTCACAAATGTTTCCCCCTTATAAACTGTAACATAAAGATCACAAAAACACAAAACTGATCAACAAAGGAGTTGGTGAGAGTGGGGAGGAAAAACTCCCTTTTAACTGGAAGACGCTTCAGGGACTGCTACAGCTATTAGCAGCTATAAAATAAACTTTTAAGTTTAGATTTTATTTTATAATTTGATTAATATTTTAGTTAATATTTTTGAATATCAGTGCTCAGTTGTCATAAAATTATAACGTTTAAATTATTTTTACGCTTATGTATTAAACAGGAATCGCTCTTAAGAGGTACCTGGAATCTAATCATCCTTAGCACAATCACTTGTGTACTTAAACTCCCTACTCCTGTTTTTCCAAGTATATGTGCTTTGAGACAGCTTCTAAAAAAATTTTGCTGATAAGATCTCACTTCTTAGAAATAATGCTACTTTGTGCAGTAGTAACACACACATTCGTGCATTCTCTGCTAAAGAATTTAGGTTGACTTGATAGGTTGTTTCTGTCCCGTTTTTGTGTCTTACAATAATGGGTAGGGCTGTCTCACTTTAAGCCCTAACCCTGTTTGTTTGACAAGCCTTCCCTCGAAAGCCTTAAACCTCAGCTCTTTTCAGTTTCACTTCTACCTAAATTTAAAGCATGGGTTTCTATCAGTGACCTTGAGGAAATCATTCATGGTTTTATTACATCCTGACTAAAAAAAAGCAATTTGTTGAACTAAGAAACACAATTATATCATGATCGCAGTATACAAATGCCAATTGAAAATATACCTCTTCTCAAAGGCCATTTCAGCTTGAGATGAATAATAAATGTGTTATTTTCTCCAGTGTTTATTTATACCGTTAAAAGAGTTGCTGTGCTCAAGCTCTGTGGTGTTTGGTATTTTATAAATTAGAACACAATTTTACAGAGTGTTGATTTTGTGTCACAGATATAAAGCAGACAGCAAAAACACATGGTCAGATAATGGCTTTATATTCCTGTTAATATGATAAACCCATAATATGACTTTTGATGCAACAAATATACAACAAACCGCAAAATGGAAAAACAAGTCCTAGCATCAAATACTTTTTTTTTCACCCTGTTATTTTAATATGAGAATGGTTGTCTAAAAAAACGCAGTAAAGTGATCTGTGTTTGAGTAACACACATGAAAATACCATAAATAGGGCTGTCAGCGTTAATCGTGTTAACGCAAAACCTGCGTTAACGCGGCAAATATCCGGTAACTAGTTACTGCGGATCGCCTTTGTGTGGCGCTGGACGCGTTAATCGAGCTTCCCGTGCTAACTCGATTAACGCGTTAGCGCCGTCCAGCCACACACACCATTTTAACGCGATTAACGCTGACAGCTCTAATCATAAGTCAAGTTTTTTTCCAGTATAATATATCTGTATAGAACATTTAGTTATTGCACAAAAGTCTATTTTATTTTTACAAGTACACAGATTTAAAGTAAACTAACATTTTTACAGTCTTAAACTGTGATCTCTACAACTATAGTACAACACAGGAACGCCCACAGAATATTTGTCTCAGAGTGACAAACCATTGGATAAGAATTAGGTTTAGAGCTCAGTGAATTTCAGAGTCAGCCTCATGAACATTTACAAAAGTTCACAAGTAAAACTTGTTCAGTTGAACTATAACAGTACAAAATAAACAAATCCTGCTATATGATGTTGCTCATTTTCTTCTCCCTTCCCTGAGAATTAAAAAAAAAACACCCCTTAAAGTAAATTTTCTGCACTTGCACAACAACTTGTCATTTGTATAGGCTAAAAAAATGTCCCCAGTTACACACACCACTTTACTGGTTTACTTCTTTTCATTAGCACCCATATTTCCCTATTTATAACTGTATTGTCTTCACAAGCATGGACTTAATTCAACCAGGAAACAGAATTCTTGAGTATAGGATTCTTCTTGGTAAAGACAGGCGTCATTCACCTAACATCACTCATTATCTTTGCCAATGCTGAAACCAGTCTTACAAGAGATTCAAGACTCAACAGATGTAAAACATTGCTGTAAACAAAAACAAAAAAAGAAGAAACAAATACCCTCAACGCAACAGTTAACTCTTCATAGTCAATAGCAAACAATACTAAGTTCATATTTTCCCCCTGTTGCAAGTTTAGTGAGGCAGAAATGAATTTATATGCTGAGGTAATTATGCAGATATACCGAAAATCATTGTCAAGCATTCAAAAATAAAGAAGAACTTTTTTATCCTGAACCAAAAATAAAAGATCCTATTAGTAAAAATAATAACTGGAAGTTTTAAAATTTGTTATGATTCCATTACATTAACTGTGCTAAAATTGGTACTGTGCATTACGCTTCCATTGTTTCAGAGGCACAGGGAATAATGTTAGGTCGACCGGCAGCCGTGTGTCTACGGCATGCATGGTGTAAATTACTGTTGCGTAATCAAGCCCAGATTAAGTATCAGTAATGGGAGGTGGGGCGTGCACAGGTACTGGCGTATGTCATCTTATCTCTTATCTCTTTTCCGACCTTGTTCTTGGCTACACAACATGTTCTTATTTCCCAGATAGTTTCATAACACCCGATCCTACCTATGTGGATGTAGATGGAGTGTTTTTAAAAGGAAGCTTGACAACAGAGGAAAAAGTTTAAATCTCCACTTACAGTTAAGATGAGAAACAAGCTGTCAGAGTTAGCATCACTCAAAAATGTAAACTACACGTATACTGAAGGTTATGGTTGCTTCATAAACAGCAACTTCAGAGCACGCACGACACTTTGGTTACAATGTTCTCTCCCAAGTTATCAGACTTGATAAGGAGAACAAAGTGCATAATGAATACAGCATATCTATTATTGATCTCAAAGCCTTGCTATTGCTAGCTAATTTATTTTTAATACCACATGACTTACAATGCAGCATAAATGATTAATGCTGGAGTAATTGGGACGAAATAGCCTTTTACATGAGGCTAGAATTAAAGCGGGAGACTTACTATGTTTAACTGTCTTGTCAAACACTATATTTAAAAATCATTAGCATCATGAGTTAACCATTTGCTGATTAGCTTATCTTAGCATAGAGAGTGGAAACAAGGGGAAACACCTGGCCTGGTACAATAAGAATCTGCTATTTAGAACCTGTTATCCCACATTTGATCATTTTGAATTAAGAGTGCACAAAGTTAAAATTTAAAAAGAAAATAAAGTTATTTTTAAACTGTGTGGGTATTATTTAATTACATCTGTAAGATGGTCTGGTTGTTGCTCGACTAATATCATGCACAACCTGCCTGTCAAGCGGACTAGTGTTGGTGCACCTTTATTGCACTTGTTCCCCTCTAACAGACCTTCTTTCACAAGTACAGGCATGCAGTTCTCATCTTTCCTCCACTATTTTCTTCAGGCAGTCTACTATATCTTCGCCACTGACCCAAGGTACAATGTTTGCTTTGAACTTGGCAGACTGCTGAAACTCTTTTAGCAGCCTGTGCATCGGAAAGTCTTTCCTGGGGAAAGCCGTGTCCCGGGGCCCCAAAGCCAGAGAAGGGCAGATGTCATTGGCTCCATCTCCAATATAGAAGACCCTCTGAAAGGGAACGCCGCCACGCTCCTTCTGCCGCTCCGCCAAATACTCACGAAGGATCACCTGCTTGCACATGTTATCAGGACAACGGGTGCATGAGTGCGAGTGGAAGGAGAGGAGGACGAGCTGACCAGTCGCATTAAAACTGGACGGGTTTGTGAAAATCTTTCTGAAAAGGTCACGCACCCCAGCATGCTTAAGCCACGTTTCAATAAAATACATGTTGGCATCGGAGACTACCACAAGCTCAAAGTCCTGCTGGTGGATCTGCAGATACTGGAAGAGATTCATGAGGCCTTGATTTGGTGGGATCTTCTCCACTGCTGAATGAATGGACTCTTTAGACACGCCCTGCTCAGCCATATAGGCCAAAATCTTTTGCGTGTGTTCGTTGTAGTGCCCCTCCCTGTAACTGTTTTTCAGCCAGGCAGGGAGCTCTTTGTCTGGCAGAGCACGCACCAAAGCATCGTCGCTGTTTTCGCAAATGATGGTCTCATCGAAGTCAAACAACACCAAAAAGCGTTGATCCTGTGGTGCGGCAGGTGTTAACGGAGCTGTCATCTTTGGTGAGTGATTTCTTCCTGGGGGAAAAAATAAGCAGAGGTGGAGAGAATGAAACAGAGAGCCCCCTTTTTTCCCCACCGTCAAGGACAGCAGGTTCTGAAGCACACTGTTTTATAGCATCCTGCTGTAAAAATTTAATGGCGAGAAGCCAAAAAAGCTATCAATCAGAGTTTAAATCACAGAGAGTTTAGGGTTAAATTAAACAAAAGCTCCAGACCAGGCGAGGAAAACAAAAACATACATTAAGACTCTTAATGAGGCTATGAGCTGGGGGGGAAATGTGTGTTTACAAGAGTAAAGGAAGGGAGTTTAAATAAAACAAAAGGACCTCATAAACAGGATGTTCATTACAATTAGTGAAAGAAAAAACAACCCCAAAGAAGGCCAAATTGTTAAACTCTTTATCTAAATCGTTTTCCATACAGACATTCCTTCAGTCCTTTTAAAATCATTTATTTAAACTTTGACGCCACGTCTTCCAGCAGTGCCAGTCTCTTGTTTACATAGCTGATATATAGCACAAGGCTTCCCTTTTTACAGGCCTGTTGTAACTCCAGCGAAGAGAGGGCTGATTATGTCACAGACGTTTGGTGAAAAATGTAAAGTGTGTGTGTGTGTGTGTGTGTGTGTGTGTGTGTGTGAAAGAGCCATTATTAAATTAATGTAAAGGTGAAGGTAGTAAACATTAAAAGTAGCAGATCAGAGAAAAGAAAATTTTTGATATTGCTTAATAAACAAGGATTGTCTTCAAGTAGTGCTACAATATATAAATGCCTTGTACCAACTCTGACTGACACTTAAGGGTATTTACTGAAAAATATTACACTATACATGTAAGTAATAATTTAAAAATCAATTACTAGAAATTCAATGTAACAACTTAATAAGATTGTGAAGGATAAGGAATACGCCCGATGGGGCCAGGCTGATTTTATAAGCATATTATTAAACCAGTGCTACAATCTAGCTCTACCTTGCGACAGAGGGGATTGGGTGCATACAGAAAGTACAACAACAAGACCTGACTTGTTTGATCCATAAAATTTGCATAACATCTGTGACATGTAAGTGTACAGTACATCGGCTGACTCCAGGAACCAAAAATGACATGCAACCTGCAGCTTTGGTGCACGCTTGTACCAAGTAAGCGCAAGCCTGATCTCCCCAGCAGCCACCGCATTATTAATAGCACACATTTACACACTGAGCTATCTAATTTTAACCCCGGCGAACTATTTCTGTATGAGAGGTTACCTCTGAAAGTCATTAGCCGGTCATTGCATGAACGGATCAGAATAAAAGGCTAATGTAACCATTTAAATCTGACACACGTTCAAAATAAAAGAAGAAGAAAAATAACACAGAGGGGGAAAACGGCCTACCGGTGGAGGGCATGTATAAGTCGGATGGTCGGCTAGGTGTCCGGCTCCAGGAACCGCATCCCAGTGACGCGGTAAGATTTTTTAAAGGAGACTCCACAGCGGATCGAGGGTATTCCCATTTAAAGCCATTACGTCAAGTGAGCTGGTATAAACACGTGATTTCCGCCATGACCTTACAAAGTAAAAGCTTCAGCGAGTAGCTTCTCTGTACTTAGTGAACCTATATCAAATGTATGGTACACTGTTACAGTTATGTAAACAAATCCAATAGTAATGATGAGATGATTCAAAGTAGAAATACAAATAAACGAACAAAGCAGCTTAATTAATTTGTCTCTGCTTTAATTTGCAGCAGTAACTGGTTACCATGTGTTTTTCGTGGTCAACTTCACTATTTGTTTGATAGATTTTTTTTTTCTTTTTATAAAACAAATTTTAGAGCAGTAATTTTTCCTCACAACCACATGAGAAACTGGGATTTTTCTCTTATGCTTGTTGGAATATATAAGAAAAGAACAGACAGAACTAACTTCTGCTTATGGTTGTGTCTCTTCACAAGAGTCTCAGTTTCTCATGTGTAATTAATTGCACACTAACTAGCAAATACCTCATATTTTATTGATTATTGTCACGAAGGAAAGTCTGCTTTCATAATTTAAAACATTCTTAGTACTCTGTTAAAGTAGTTAGCTCATTCTGAATCTGCCCAGGTATTACTTTTTCTTTTCTGTAGTCTACAAAGTTTAAGAAGAACTCAAATTGTATATTTTTCCAAATATAACAGTTATTGTAAATTTAGTTGTGGCTTAAATCTCATGTGTGGTGAAACTACTGAAAACCATCCCATTTTATCTCATCCAAGTACTTCGTAATACTATCATACTTTAAAGCATGAAATACAATCTTTAAACAGACATAAACTTTTTTTTTTTTAAATTGTAAAATGTCTCTGTAGGTTTTCGGTAATGAGATGAGATGAGATGAGATGAGATATACTTTATTAATCCCGAAGGAAATTATGGTTACAGCAGGCAGCATGCTAGTTGGCGCATGCGCACTTACAAAGGAACCTTCCGACCAAACATACACAGACATCACATAGGGACACAGGTCAGGGAGGTAGGCTGATAGGAATAAACAGCGAAAATACACAACATGAGGTGAGGGGAGGAGAAAAAGCTCCACCCAGACTGAGCTCCTATGGGAGAACAGTTTGAGAACAGAAAAAAACACCTCAGCACAAAAAAGCACATAACGTCAGA